>OVBI01003834.1:0-10356 GCA_900406495.1 Sisymbrium altissimum | reverse complement strand
ATATATATATATATATATATATATATATATATATATATATATATATAAGATTCTTAAAATCTATGTAATAATAAAAAAAACTCTAATAAACAAAATAAAAACTTTGACAAAGATCAACTCCAATTTCAAAAATCCAAATTATGTTTTCAAATACAGTTTGTCATATTTTTATTTTCTTCAATTTCAATAATGCATTTATTTGTATTAATTTTGTATGAAACAAATTGCATTTTTTTTAAATATAAAAAAAATTATGTTAATAAAAAATCACAAAAATTATTAATTAAATGAAGACTAAAATAATGTAATCACAATTAATTTATTATTCATCATATCATATTAATATAATTATCATATATAATCTTATTTTCTTTATAAAATAATCACTTTATAAAAAAATATGTTTTGTTAGAAGAAATTAGATTTTGGAAACTTCTGATTTAACATTAATCATATATTTACTGTACCAAATCAATTATAGTAAAGTTAATATAAACCTATGAGAATTTATATCAATCCATAAAAAGTTAATGTAGAATTCTTGTAGAATCCACAAAATTTTAAAAATATATAAAATTTTAGAATTCACAAACTCTATATAAACTCTTAAATGTAAATACTAAATCATAAATCCCAAATTTTATACCTCAAATTCCAAATCTTATACCCAAACTCTAACCCTACATTTTAAACTTTAAATTTATAATCAAAGAAATTAAAAAATAAACCAGAAAAACAAAATATAACCATCAATTATATATATACATAAAATTTACATTTTTAACCCTTTGTCATTATTTAATTTTTTTAAATTATTTGCATTTTATTGATAAAAAAACTCAAAAGCTATTAAAAAAAAATAATGACTATGAAAATGATGTCAATTGTAAATGAAAAATATGTTATCAAGTATGAACTTGCAAACAATGTTAATGACTATGAAAATGAATATTTGTCAAATTTCTACAATTGTGGAAGAAAACTTAAACTATTATATGATTAATTAGGAAAGTACCCATGCCTTTCATGGATTAATAATTATTTTGATATTAGTTTACATTTATAATTGATAATTTATATACTTAGAAAAAAAAGTTTTAGATATATAATTCTTAGCATCTTCTTTTCAAGTTGATTGGTTACAATCCGAATTTTAAAATATCAAAAATATTGAAACAGAATTAGGAAATTCAAAGATCATCTTCTTTTCAAATTGATTAGTTGCAAAGAAAATTTTAAAAATATATGAAAATATTTGATATCAAAATATCAAAATAAAATTAGAAAATTCAAAGATTTTGAAAAAATTTAAGTGGTGAGATATAGAAATTTGATATATATTAGATTTTTTTTCTATAAAAAAAGTTAGTTTTAAAAAAAGAAAATTAAGAGTGTTTGGCAATATATAACATATAAAAATAAATTTTTAAAAATATGCTGAGAAAATTCTGAAGATGGCTTCCAAATATTCTCATTTACTATATAATAGAAATTTGTACTTGTAATAACATAGTATTACTATCTAAAAACCGTAAGCATCTGTAATCGTTGTTATCAATTTTTATCGAATAACCATATTGTTTTGGCCCAGTTTTTTCCCTGCTCCTTTTTTCCTTTTCATTATCATGGTCTTTTTTCCCAGATAAAATTATCTTCTCCAGAATTTAGTAAAACATAGTAGTTGTTGAGATGAAAATCCTAAATTTAACCCAAAAAACAAACAACATCAGTTGTATACTCCTATTCAATAACATCATAAGACAATATAACTTTTTATATACAGCAGAAATAAATTCAACTGGGAATCAAATTTGACGAGGCACACCATATACAATATTTCTTAACCGAATGGAGTTATCCTAAATATTTTCATTACAGTTATAAAAAAAGGAACCATGAGATTTACTCACAGCAATGCACAACACTTGCACTTTAAAAAAGTGAATGATTTACAAATCGAATTTTAAAATATCAAAATATATTTGATAACAAAATATCAAAACAGAATTAGAAAATTCAAAGATCATCTTCTTTTTAATTTGATTAGTTGCAAAGCTTATTTTAAAAGTATAACAAAATATTTGTGAGTAACATTTTTTTTTTTATTACTATTTGAAAACTGTAAGCATCTGTATTTTCTATTATCATTTTCATCAGTTTTTATTAACTAATCATATTGTCTTGGCCGATCTTTTCCCTGCTCCTTTTGTTCTTTTCTCAAGTAAATCAACACCAGCAAACATCTCATGGTGAACAGCAGGAAAATCCTAATGATTGGCATTAGACACAACTGATGTGATTGTCATTAAACACAACTGCCGTGATTGTCATTTCTCCTGTGTAACCAAAATTGGTTATTGTTACGCGAAGTATGTTATAGATATCTGTCAGACGGATTGTACTTGGAAGGTAACAATTCTCTATGTACCAAAAAAAATTTTATGACAGCATTTTGTTTTTCTGGTCTAGGATTATGTAGTGTATCGTTCTCCATATCAAAAAAAAAGAAGCTAAAAAAAGAGAAGTCAAGAATGGTGTAAACCTTACTGTCGTATTATTTTACATATTTAAAGAGTTTAAGAAGAAAGAAAATATGATCTAATTTAGATCTAAGCTGTTGAGTTTAAAAAGAGATCTGAATAGATGATGTGTCAGTTTTGATCAGCCAACTAATATCTAGTAAAGTGTAAGAACATATCATACTCTTTAGAATGAATCTACAATAGAGATTTACTCACAGCACTGTATAATACTTGTACTTAATACATGTAAATGAGACGACATGTGTCGTTTTATTACATTCAGTGCAATAGAATGACCATCCAACATCTACAAATTAAGGAGAATATGTCAAAGTAAGATAATTATATTTTTATTTCAGGATATCTAATAATGCCTTTGTTTTTTTTATAAAAAAAAAATTATATTTTTTAAAAAATGCCTTTGCTTCTGTTAAAAAAATTAGTATTTTATTATAGAAAAATCAAATTATACATATTTACAGATTTATATACATTATTCATACAACATTGTTTATGTTTTTATCTAGGTTATTAATTTTCATATATAACATTCTCAAACTTTTTTATTACTTTTCATTTTCGCCGCAACATAGAAAGGCACCAATTTATATTGTAACGACCCTATTCGCCAGACCCATGAAGCCCAATTAAATTCCTGCAGAAATCCTAAGTCTTTCTTATTAATAGCCTCTTCATTTATTATTTTTCTACCAAAAAAGTAAAGAAGCGAAGCTGTGTCAAAATAAATTCGCCGAAAAGTGTTTTTTAAAATTTTCCACAGCCACAGTGTTGATCTACCAGTGTATTATCGGATTTGAGTCAAAAGTAATCTCGGAAACCAGTTTTTGATAGTTTTTCAGCCAGTTTATTCAGTAAATCGCCGATAACTTTTTAACTATTTGGAAATTCGTAAATCCAAGACCACCAACGGATTCAGGACGACAAGACGAGTCCAGAGACACCAAGATCGTGCCAAACCGCCGCCAGACGCGCCCGCAATCGCCGTTGGAAGCTCAAAGCGTGTTGTCCACGCGCCACCGTTGACCGCCGTCATCTCCGGTAAGCCGCCGCCGCATCTTCTCGTCGCCGGTGAGTCACCTCAGTGAGTCAACTCGTTGACTTGGTCAACCAACCGGTTTAATTTAATTCAATTTTGGTTCAATTCAATTTTGGTTCGGTTTAGTTAACAGGTTCGGGTCGGGTTATCGAGTTTTTGGATCCGGTTTGGGTAATCAGGTCGGTTCAGGTCCGATTTGGGTCTGGTTTGACTGGTTTGACCGTTTGACCGTTGACCGTTGACTTTCTGTTGACTTTGACCAGTTGACCCGACACCCGTTTTTCATCGTTCGAAGGCCATTCTCACTCGATTTTTCATGCTGATTTCAGATTTAGCATCCCTTTGAGCAACCGGAGTCTGTAATCCGCAGATATCAACCAGTTTAGCTAAAGTGAGGATTATTCCGTAACAAGAGCCGTAATTTCGTCTAAAACGCTTTAAATGGAATTTATAACTAAATGTGATCCGTTTTCTCTGATCGAGTCTAGGTATATTTGTTTATTAAATTGGAGGTAGGAATATAGATGATTCCACCCAATTGATTGTGCAAGTTAAAGCTGATAATTGTTTGTTATATAATATGTATGTATATATAACTATATATTATATATATAGTCGAGCATGTTAGACGTTAGAGAGTTGTGGGGGTACCGACAGGAGTTCGGTATCAGTGCAGACAGGAGTTCTGTACTAGAGAATACAGGCATGAGTTCTGTATTTGCGACTTGCGGCGATTGTGTGAGAGGCGGTAGCAGCTCAGTCGATATGTTGTCCGGCACTTTCAGAGATCGATAAATCGTCCCAGGGGCGGTGCCATTGGACACTTATTCCATGCTGACCTCTTGGTGGGAGGGTACGGATGGTCACTTAAACCGTCACGTAAGACCAATGCTGTGTTTGTTTGGGTGCTTTAGGTGCCGTGGTTGTTCATGTTTAGTCTTTCCATGGTTGGTGTGCTATGACTGAAACTGCGTTTTGTGCGTTATAGCATCCTTACCTCACTGAGTGACTCCCTTGTTACTCACCCTTCTTCCTTATCTATTTCAGGTGAGACTGACGAATAGATAGATTCTTATTGGTCGGGTACTTTGGGATATTTTCAAGATTTGTTTTTTTTTATATTTTATTTTAAACATTCGATTTATGATTTCTTTTGGTTTATTTCGGTTATTGGAACTGTTGGATTATTTGTTATTATTTAATAAAAGCAAGTTTAATTAAATTTGAGGTTACATTTGGAGTAAGTTAGGGTTCATAACATGTTGTTCTCGAGTGAGGGTGAGACGGGCGTTACATCTATCTTCTGAGATTTCATAAAATTTTGATTGCATAAAAGAAGATATCTCAAATTGAGTCCATCATCAGTTAAAGGTATGTTGATTCACTATTTTTTTTCTTACATATCTACTAAATTTATTAGTTTAACTAAAAAATTTGATTATATTCCAGAGTCATAGATATAATTATCATGAATAATACTTCTTCAGCTCACACTTAGTTTGAAGAACTGAATTTTAACACCAATGCATTTGCATTTTTTTATTAATTTTGTTTTCTATAACCTTTGTGTTTAATTGCCTTTGCTTTAGAAAAAAAAATCAGTACTTTGTTTATATAAAAATCAGACTATATATCTTTAAAGATCTATATCCATAATTCAAACTGTCTTTATCTAGATTATTTATTTTTCATATATAAAAGTCTCGAATTCTCAAGTTTTTTCAGTAGTCATTTGCACCTAAAAAAAAAAAAAAAATACCGACTTCTGAGATTTCATGAGATTTTGATTGTATGAAAGAAGATATCTCAAATTCAGTCAATTATTCATTAAAGGTATGTTGATTCTCAAGTTTTCAGTAGTTTTCATATCCGTCTCAACAATAAAAAAAAAAAAACACCGGCTTCTGGGATTTCATGAGATTTTGATTGTATAAAAGAAGATATTTCAAATTCAGTCAATAATTCTTTAAAGATATGTTGATTCACTAGATTTTCTTATATTTCTACTAGATTTATTATTTTATTATTAGTTATTCCATGAGAATGCATATGAGATTTTGAATAGCATGAAATAATATTTGAATTCGTTTATATACAATTAATTTTTAGTATTAAACAACAGTTAATTTTGTTCATTAGATAATTTTTAGAAAAATTTCAGCTGCGATTTTTTCTATGATAATCTTTATATATATGTAAAAAATAAGTATTCCAAATTTATATTAAAAAAATGTTTTTAGTACTCATGATATATATTTTTATTAAGATAATCTTCTATCAAATGTTCTTGTTTGATTGTTCTTTTTCATAGATTCATGATTATTAGATATATAAAAATCATAGTAAATAAATAAGTTTGGTAAAAAAAAAAACATGTGAAATTAGCAAAGAACAGGAAAGGCATAAACTTTTTGGTTTGACAATTTGCTTAGCTCCTGTTAAAAATGTTTTAAACACTATTTAGTGCTAATCTCAATGCTTGTGAAAACACTTTTTTATCTCCTAATAATTATTATCTCACCAATGTAACTAGTTAAAAGAAGAAAACGAGAGGAAGGAAGAGGAAGAATGCAGAAGTGTTTCCAAGAGTTGCACATCCCACCACTGGTATACCTAACTTAAATGTAGCACCTACAGCGCTACCTTTGGTTCTGCCTCTTTCTATTATTGAAGTTATCAATGGTAACTTCCATTAAAAGAAAGAAAGATATGTTTCATATCAAAATATTGTGCGCAAAACCATATTTCCAGATCTTCAAATGGAAGATTCATCTTATAATACTTCACCTACAAAAAAATGCATCATATTGAATTTCAAATCTAATGACATATATAGATTAGTATAGAAAAAATAATCTACCATGCGGCCACCAAGAATAACAAAGCTACACACATCAAAATTCTTATCATTGTAGTCCACATACTGTATATGCTTTAGACTTCTTTTGCCTCTTTTGCCTCAAGGATTCCTGTGTAAAGTTATTACTCAGATTTCTACAAAAAAAAAAATTCTTTAATTCTTTCAAGTGATAAGTTTACAAGATCCAGTAAACTTATGAGACTTTTATCTCTAGAGAAATCATTGAGAGCAGCAACAAAACTAGTAACCAAAATTAAGCTTCCTTTTTTGGCAGAAAAATTCACCAGCATACTTAATGGAAGAAAGATATATAGCATACAGACTATCATTGTTTTTTTCCTGCTTAATTCTAACTACTGGTTATTCACTAATGCTTCAAAAAGGTAACACCATCTCCAATGGTTTACTCTATTTTTTACTCCAAAAATAAAGTTCTCTAAAGATAGAGAAGAGTTTTACTCCACTACTTCTCTAAAGATAGAGAAGAGTTTTACTCCACTACTCAACTCTATTTTAATTAATTGTTATTTTTTTATATGATCTTATATTTTAAATATATATTACTTTTCTCCATTCATTTTAGTTTTTAGGCAAAAATTAGATAAAATTTTGACTTTATTAAAATTAATATATTAAATTGAAAGAAATTTCCATATATCAATGAAATTGAATATCAAATATTTTTTTTAAGAATAGACATTAGTGTACTCTTTCCACAAATAATCAATTAAAGTATTTCAAAGTGAGAAAAGAGATTTTCTTATCTTAAATTTTATATATTATTACTGGTGTTTATTAAAAATTAATATTATTTAAATATAAAACTATTTATTATTACTATTATACTCTTTTTAAGTATAACATTAAAATGTATAACTTTGTTTGATTGTAAAATAAAAATATATCAAAATTAAAAGATTATTTTATATAAAAAAATAATTCTAAAAATAGAGAATTCTGTAAATTGCTCCATATTTGGAGTAATTTTTAGAGTTTTCTATTTTTAGAATAGAATATAAAATTCTATTAGAGATCATTTTATTCTAAATATTGAGTTTAGATATACTGCCATTAAAGATGTTCTAAGGCTGTGTTTGGTAGAATATGTTACTTTAGGTTTTGGTTTATATTCTGGCTGTAGAGATTTTCATTTTAGAGACTGTGACTTTTATCTAAAATCTAAAATTGTGACTTTAAAAAAATATGAACAAAATAGAAGAATTTTTTTTTTTTAATGGTTTTAGAAGCTTTACCGAAAATTTTAAGTTGTCTAAAGCGTAAAACCTGATTGATAAAATTTTGACTTTAATGACTTTACAAAACATAAAGTTTCGAAAGCCAAATTATCAATCACAATCTAAATAGGCAATAACAAATCATCCTTGTCACAATTAAAAAAAAAAGGAGAAGTGGTTAAAACTTAAAGAGTTAAAA
The DNA here is from genome assembly GCA_900406495.1 of Sisymbrium altissimum. Lineage (NCBI taxonomy): Eukaryota > Viridiplantae > Streptophyta > Magnoliopsida > Brassicales > Brassicaceae > Sisymbrium > Sisymbrium altissimum. The sequence goes on along the minus strand of OVBI01003834.1, from coordinate 2,483 downwards.
CCAAGGCCAGAATCTTCCAGCTTCAATTTAGACAAATGAGAAGGATGATTGTGACAAGGATGATTTGCTAGAACATTCTGGCGTTGGTTTAATTCTTTTAACCACTTCCTTTAAGAAAAAAAAATTGTGACAATGATGATTTGTTATCTCCTATTTAGCTACTTCAAGCATTAGTGAAAATCCATGTTTACTTTGGTTTAATAGAATTATCTGAGCTGTGAAAGACAAGAGTTGAGCAATTATATCACGTGATTGTAATGGCATGACTCTTGTGTAACACCAGTATCATTCTCATATGAGAACGGTATATCACGAACCATAATTTACTACACAAGTCTTTCATATTTAATAAAATTTCACTTTATTACTCTCTTAACTAATAACTCCAAGGGGCACTTCCATAACTAACCCTTTTTACAAACTTAATTGGCCGTAGTAGCTCATTCTGTCGTTGTCTAAAGTTAATTTGCCAAACTAGCTTTTTATACCTATTCTACCCTTTACACCAATTAGACTAACCCAAATCGTTCTTCACATGTTACGAAGGTTAGTAGCCTTAAGAGAATTAACTTATGTTACTATAAATATAAGAGACTATCCTCTCAAAGTTAATATCGTATACAAAGATATAATAGGCCAAGTAACATATATGGAGGCCCATTAATATATACCACAAACTATAAATAGAATTCCGTCTTACTTTACTGCTGATATGTTAACAATTTCTATACTATATTATACACATAATTATCAAAGTCAATCAACATATAACTGATTGTCCCTAAAATAATAACACTATTAACACAAAATTATTAAAGTTCAATTATGATATTACTTTTTACGGAAATGTTAACAATTTCTATACTATATTATACACAATATTAAGTTTAACATATAAATATTTTCATAAATAATAACACTATTAACATAAATAAATTAAATCTATATTCCAAAATCTAAACTCTAAATAATGATTACTGAACCCAAGCTCAAAAGTAAATTCTAAACCCTAAACCCTAAATCCTAAACCCTAAACCCTAAACCTCAAATCCATAACCCTAAACCCTAAATCTCAAATATATAACCTAATTAATAATTAGTGAACCCAAGCTCAATAGTGTAAGGGATTTTAGAAATAATTTGAAATATAAGTTAAATATTTATCAAAATATTTATACAAAAAATTCATTCTTCTATGTTACCAATCATGATATTATTTTTTACGGAAATATTAATAATTTCTATACTATATTATACACAATTATTAAAGTTCAATCAACATATAAAATTTTTCATAATTAATAACACTATTAACACAAATATATTAAATCTATATTCCAAAATCTAAATCCTAATTAATGATTAGTGAACCCAAGCTTAGTAGTAAACCCTAAATCCTACACAATAAAATATAAACCCTAATTAATAATTAGTGAACCAAAGCTAATAGTAAACCTAAATCCTAAATCCAATACCCTAAACCTCAAATATATACTCTAATTAATGATTAGTGAACCCAAGCTCAATAGTGTCAGGGATTTTGGAAATAAACCCTAAATAATAAAATTTAAACCCAAATTAATGATTATTGAACCCAAGCTAGTAGTGAAGCTAAATCCATAACCCCAAACCCTAAACCCCAAATATACCCTAATTAATGATTAGTGAACCCAAGCTCAATAGTGTAAGGGATTTTGGAAATAATGTTAAATGTAAGTTAAATATTTATCAAAATATTTATACAAACAATTCATTCTTCTATATTACCAATTATGATATTATTTTTTACAGAAAAGTTAACAATTTCTACACTATATTATACACACAATTATTAAAGTTCAATCAACATATAAACGTTTACAGAAATAATAAAACTATTAACATAAATATATTAAATCTATATTCCAAAATCTAAACCCTAATTAATGATTAGTTAACTCAAGCTCAATAGCAAACCCTAAACCCTAAACCCTAAACCCTATTTAATGATTTAGTGACCCTAAACCCTAAATCCTAAACCCTAAGTCTTAAACCTTAAACCCTAGAATATAAACCCTAATTAGTGAACCCAAGCTCAATATTGAACCTATACCCTATACACTAAACCCTAAACCCCAAATATAAACCCTAATTAATGATTAGTGAATCCAAACTCAATAGTGTAAGGTATTTTGGAAATAATGTGAAATATAAGTTAAATATTTATCAAAAAGAGTAGAGCAAACTATAAATAAAATTCAGTCCTGTCTTATAATGCCGACAATACAGAGATATTATATAATTAAAAATAGATAACCGACTAATTGGAAAACATAAATAGTAGTAGAATAAAATAATGAGAAATCGACCAAAAAAAACCCAAACTTTACAAAAATCGCCAAAAAAAACACCAAGTTTTTGTCTGACCAAAAAAACACTTAACTATCGTTGATTTGCCATTTTAATCACATATTTTTCGTTGACTTGCCAATTTAAGCACACTG
>OVBI01003833.1:0-10359 GCA_900406495.1 Sisymbrium altissimum | reverse complement strand
TTCTTTTAACCTCTCCACATAAGTTTTCATATACCAGAAATTGGGATGTTATATGTTCCTTCTTGCCTCCTAACAGATTCAGCAGTCTGAGAAACCTGAACATCCAACTTCTTCACATGAGCATTCAAAGACTCAATCTTACCATTCAGGTTAGTGTACAAAGCATGCATCTTCCCATTGAAGTCCACAGTCATATTTGTCTGACCCTCAAGAACCTGCTCTAACATAGATTTTAATCTGTTGTTCTGCTCAAGAGGTTTCTGGTAAGAAGAAGAACCACAAGTTCTTGTGAAATTGTTGTTCTGAAAAGGCTTTTGGTAAGGAGAACCAATGCGTTGCTGATTCCAAATCTCTGACCTTGAAACCCAGCTCCATTGATCTAGTTCACATTCTTTTCCTCTGGTTCAAAGGTCTCAACGTCTGCAGCAAAATGGATTTTTTCTTACCCTTCAGAAGATTGTGGATAGAATCCTACTTTGATGTCAATTCAGCACTTTGAACAACACCATTACTCTCAGCCATCTTCTTCCTCTCAGAATCAGCATTCTTGGTGCTATTACTAGACATCAAGTTCTCAATCAATCTATGAGCTTCTTCTGGACTTCTAGTGTTGAAGTTCCCTTCACTTGCAGCATCCAAAGCCATCTGATATCTCCAATCAATGCCTCTGAAGAAAATACCCAGCAGCTGAACATCACAGAAACCATGGTGTGGACACTCTCTTTGATAGGCTCTGAATCTGATCCAAGAAGTCCTGAATGCTTCAATAGGTCCTTGAGAGAATGTGGAGATCTCTGTTCTCAAGTCTTCAGACCTTGTGCATCATCAAAGAAGTTGTTGAGAAAGGCATTTTTAGTGTCACACCAAGTTGTCAAAGATACTGGCTCCAGGTTCTTACGCCAATAAGCTGCATCTCCAGCAAGAGAGTGTGGGAACAGCTTGGAGAAAAGATAGTCCTCAGAGACTCCATTCAACTTAATGCTTGTCACCAAATCCTCAAACCTCTCAAGATGGTCCATAGGGTGCTCATGAGGAAGACCATTAAAAGGATGCTGACCCACAAGAGTGTAGTATGCAGGTTTCAGCTCAAAGTCATTCATTTGGAAGGGAGGAGGACGAATTCCAGACCTGTTACCATAGAACTGATCAGGCCTATTGTAATCAACAAGTGTTCTACCTCGAACAGGTGGTGCATTAGCAGCAATTACAACTTATTCAACATCCTTAGGGGCCTCTTCTTCTGGTAGGATATTTCCCTCATCATCAATCAAGTCCCTATCCACATTTCTCTTGTTTCCAGCCTTGTCTCGCAAGACTCCAGCAGCATCAGGCATCATGACTAATTTTAGCATCTCAGCTGATTTCTTAGCCTTTCTGTTTGTTCATTCTAACTCTCTCAGTTCCTGATTTGTGTAGTTCAACAACTGAGCTTCCTTGTTGCTTCTGGTACTGTGATGAAGCCTACACCTGGAAAACAAGAAAAAGAGCAAGAACTAAGTAAGTAAATGCGAAAAACAAAGTCTAGTCTAAATTCTACAAGAAATTTAATGGTGAAATCACTGAGTCCGCGGCAACGGCGCCAAAAGTTGATCTGCTCAAATTTACCCTAGAGCTATTCTCCAATCTAAAGAGATCGATGAAGTATTTAGGGGTCGAATTCCATAGAGACTCAAGATTCACACAATAGATTATCAGTTATCGAATTAAGCTAAACGAGAATGATTGTAATTAAAAATAGAATGCAGTAAACTCGGTTTGTAAGATCAATAAGAGAAAACGTCAGGTTTAGGGAATTATCAGAAAATCAGGAATGCAAGCAAATCAGTAAATCAGGATACTTATGATGTTCTAGAAATTGAAACACAATGATAAAGTAAACCAACCGTCGCTGCAAAAACTATCTATGTCTAAAACCTAGAAAACCAAATTTCTTTGCAAGTTCTAAAGTATAAACATGCAATAATCTCAGGTTCAATCTGTTCACAAAATCCCTAAATCAAATTCCTTTGCAGATAGGTATTTTGCTCACCTAAGGTTCTTTCTAGCTAATTAACCAACCATCGTTGCGAGAATCAACCTATGATCAATAATCTAAACTTCAGTTTNTTCAGTTCAGATCAAGCATTAATCACAACCTAGATGAAGAACTAGTGTTCAGAATCCTTAATTAACCAATCAACTTAGCAATCCATGAAATCCCTAATGAGAAACCCTAAACCTAACTAGGAAACTACTCAGATATGGAGATTGAAGCAATAAACATGATTGAATAGAATTGCATAAAGAGATTAAGAATAGAATTAATGGAGTTCTGAATCTTCTCTGAAGGAGTCTGAATTCTTCACTCCAAAAGCTCTCTCTAGAATACTTGATAGAATAATGATAAGATAAAAGATAAAATTGGTCTAAACAATGACCTGAAAAACCTAAATATAGTTTAAAATCCGAAAATGGACTTATTTGTAAATAATAGAAACTTCAGAGAATATTTTTTTTTTCTTCAAACTTGTAAAATCTCGTCCGAAACTTTTGGTCACGTCGGGTGTCGATCAACACACAGCAGTGGTGTCGATCGACACTCACTCTGAACAATGACTCCGACTTCATATCTTCTTCCACTAAGTTCCAATTGCTCCAATATCTCCAATTAAACTCCAAACATACATAAACCTCTAAAAGACTGTAAAAGACTCCAAAGACACTAAAAAGACTCTATATATACAACTTATATCATGGGTAAAAACCATCAAAACCATGATATATCATTTCACCTAGCAATTCTTGCCACCAAATAGCTTGCTTTGCGGCTTCTGTTCCAGCCATAAACTCTGCTTCACATGATGATAAAGCAACAGTGTCTTGCTTTTGTGAACACTAAGTGATTGGACTCCTTCCGAGATAGAATATATGTCCTGTTGTGCTCCTTCCGTCATCTGGGTCCACATTGTGACTACTGTCGCAATAACCTGTTAGTTTTGGCATATTCGGACATCTTTCGAAGGTTAAGCCAAGTCCCATGGTTCCCTTTAAATATCTCAGTACTTGTTTCATCGCAACTCCATGTGATACTCTAGGACTCTGCATATAACGACTTAATATACCAACAGAGTAGGACAGGTCAGGCCTTGTATGAAGCAGATAACGAAGACACCCAACAATTTTTCTGAAGTTTGTTGCATTGATCTCTTCTTCCTTCTCAGATTTGGCAAAGCTTAGACCTGTCTCCATAGGTGTGTGGACTGGATTGCAGTCATTCATTCCTGCCTCTTCCAAGATTTTTAATGCGTATCTTCTTTGATTTAAAGTAATACCTTTGCCATGTTGGTGTACTTCAATCCCGAGATAGTATGTTAAATTTCCTAAGTCGCTCATCTCAAATTCAGAAGACATCTCATCTTTGAACTTGTAATGACCTTTAAGCTTGTTCCTGAAACCAACAGGTTGTCGACATACACAGTAATGACAAGAGTTCCTTCTTCTACCTCCTTTCGATAGACTGAGGGTTCTTTTGAACATTTTTCAAACTGTAACTCCATCAAGATGTTGTTCAATTTTTATTCCATGCCCTTGGTGCTTGCCTTAGTCCATACAGCGCTTTGTTTAGCTTATAAACCTTGTTTTCACTTCCCTTCTTCTCGTACCCTTCAGGTGGCAGAACATAAACAGTCTTTTCAATTCTCCGTGCAAGAAGGCTGTCTTAACGTCTAGATGATGAACTTCCCATCCGTTAGAAGCTGCAATGTTGAGTAGTAGTCTTATTGTCTTGATTCGAGCTACTGGTGCAAAGACCTCTTCAAAGTCAACTCCATATTTTTGTACATAGCCTTTTGCAACAAGTCGCGCTTTGTACTTGTTTATACTCCCATCCGAATTCCTCTTGAGTTTAAAGACCCATTTTAAGCCAATCGGCTTTGCTCCTATTGTTAAGTCAACAAGATCCCAAGTATTGAGCTTTTTAGTGGAAGTAATCTCTTATTTGCACGCGTCTGTCCATTCTTTTGTTTCCTTGGCTTCCCCGAAAGTTCTTGGTTTGTTGTTTAAACAAAGAAGTAATGCTTTTCTTCTTCTGCTAGGAGTACGTAATCCTCAAGGTCCTTTGGTGGGTTGCTCAGTCTCTGTGATCTTCTCAAGACAGGCATAAATATTTGTTATCACCTGTCTCAGCTTCTTCTACTTCCAGACTCTCACTGTTTTCTGTCTCATCCTGACTCTCTATATCTCTTGTATTGTCTTCAGGGTTCTCTTCTATTTCGTGAAGCCCATGATTCCCGAAATCATGAAGTTCAATACTGAAGTTTCCTTCACCCTCTCGTTCAGAGTTGTTATGATTCCAGTTCCAACCTTTGTTTTCATCAAAAACAACATCACGACTCACTACTACTTTCCTTGTTTGTGGATCATACAGGCGATAGGCTTTAGAACCTGGTTCTGTCCCGAGATGAACAAGTGCCCTTGACCTGTCGTGTAGTTGTCTATTGTTGGTTTCTTGCCTCGGAGCTTCTCATATGGAGTTTCATTGACAAGAGAGCGTGTTACCGCACTATTAAGTTGAGAAGTAGTATGTCGTATTGCTTCTCCCCATTGGTAGTTAGGCAGATGCATGTGTTTAAGAATGCTTCTGGCCATCTCCATCATCGTTCTGTTTCATCTCTCGACTACTCCATTCTGCTGAGGAGTGTAAAGGGCAGTGAGGTGTCGCTTGATTCCAGTATTTTCACAGAACTCGTTGAACTCTAGTGACACGAATTCTCCTCCTATATCTGTCCTGAAAGTCTGTATCCTCGCATCTGTTTCTTGTTCTATCATTGTTTTAAAGTTCTTAAACTTTTGGAATGCATCTCCTTTCTCTTTTAGTAAAATTGTCCACATGTAGCGAGAGTAGTCATGAGAACAAAAATGTATTTGTTTCCTGCACTTGTACCCGGTGTTATAAGACCACATAAATCTCCATGTATCAGCTCGAGTTTTCTTGATGCACGATAGGTGGTAGCTTGCGGAAATGCTTGTCTTGTTTGTTTACCAACCAAACATGAGCTACAGATTTCTTTCTCGATTTTGACATTCGAAATTCCTTTCACAAGTTCTTTATCTCTCATCAACTTGATAGTTCCATGATTCACATGACCCAATCTCGCGTGCCATCTGCTTGATTCACTAATGCTTGTAAGAGACAGTTGTGACGTGTTTCTTAATCCCATTCGAACTTTGTAAAGTTGATTTTTGGACCTTGGTGCTTTGGCAAGTAGGTTCCTTTCTGATCTTGCATAGTCAAGAAGCCTCCTCTTAGTCTTATCTCACAGCCTGCCTCTGTAGCTTGTCCAAGACTTATAATATTGCTCTTTAAGTCTGGGATGTAATACATGTCTTTCATTAGTCGAGCTTCTCCATTCAGGTCAATGAAAGCAATAGTTCCCTTTCCTATAATATCAACTCGCGAGTCATCTCCAAATCTCACCTTTCCTGAAACAGAATCATCAAGTTGATCAAAGTACCTCCGGTCACCGGTCATGTGATTGCTCGCCCCATTATCAAAATACCAAATATTGTCTCCATCAATGTTTGTTTCGAATTTACTTGGATGGCAACGTTTCTCATTTAGATAGACTACTACGTGCATCATCAATGCGTCTGCATCCTGAGTATCACTTCCTTCAGTCTCCTGAACTTCTTGAAGTTTGAGTAGTCTGTCAGGGCAATCGAATGCAAAGTGTCCTATCTTGTCGCATCTGAAGCATGTAATTCGTGAAGCATCACTTACAATGTTAGAACGCCCATCCTCTTCCTCTGTAGTTTGATCATCCTCCTCGACCTCTATTTCCATTGTAAAACAGATTTTGTCTCTCCATATTTGCATACATTAACTTATTTTGATCGTCTTGAGCCTCATCTTCCACTGCAACTCTTTCTTCATATGCTTTAAGATGTCCTATGATATCTTCGAAAGGTGTGGTGTTGAGGTCTAGAATTTGCTCAAGAGATGCTACAATATGTATGTTTTTCTTTCGAGGAAGACAATGAAGAAACTTTTTCAGAAGTTTTGCCTCCTTAATATCAACTCATAAGGTTGAGGACTTTGACGAAATCTCTGACAGTCTGCCAGCAAAATCATCGATTGTTTCAGTATCTTTCATCTTTAATTTCTCAAAGTCTGACATGAGGGTTTGTAATCTGGCATCCTTAACGCGTTCTGCTCCAACATGTCTTGATCGTATTGCTCCCCATACTTTTTTTGCTGTGTCTAGTTCGCCAATTTGGAGGACAGGAGCTTCTGGTATTGATTGAAACAATAACGCCATAGCTGTGCTGTTTTTCTCACCATCATCTGTTTCTGTTTCAATTACTTCCAACACCTTGTTTGCTTTTAAAGCAACCTTCATCTTCATCGCCCATACTGTGTAATTTGTCGAAGTCAACATTGGAAAGATGATGGAGGAAGATCCTCCTCCTTCTTTCGTTCGCACCGGAACTATAGTTCCTTCTGGTTTCGACATGCTTTCTTAAGGATCTTCTAAGAATAACTCTGATATCAAATATAGAATCAAGAAGCAAGTATAACTCAAAATAAAGAACTCTCTTTATTAGCTTTAGAAAAATACCTCAAAAACTAAAGCTCTCACAATCTCTCTCAATATCTTATATTCTTAAACTCATAAAACTCTCTAAAGAATATCACATCTCGACATCTCTATTCATAAGATTATAACCTAAACTATTTCCTTTTTCTCATTAAGGATAACTTCCTTTTTCTCTAAGTTATCCTAATCTCATTAAGATTTGATTGTTATTCAAGCTTATCTTCAATAGAATGTTGTATGTGTCGAAACATTTCAGACTAAAACCACAAAGTTACATTGAGGAAGCATGGCAGCGAGCCTCCTACTGCCAAGAGCGCCAGGAAACAGAAATCAAATATGATTTGCTCCATCCAAACATGCATAAAAAAATAATCATACCTCGTTCTTAAATCACCAACTATGGGAAAACTTAAAACTTAATGAATATAACTGACATGAATATAAGGAAGATCCACTTATTGACAGTATTACTTTTTTTTTTAAAATGAACAAAAAAATGTTGGCTTAAATCCAAAAAAAAAAAAAACTAAAACATACATATAAAAAGCCTGGAAAAGAAAAATCTGAATGTCTCGACTACTGAAAATGACTTGATGTTATATATATGGTGAAAGGAGTCAGATTAGGGCTTTCAGAGAAAAATATAGGGTAAATAGGTGAGAAAAACGTTTTTTTGGTCACAATTTGCTCAGATAACATGGTCAAAAGGTGACAAAGAAAATAGCCATTTGTGTTAAGACTATTTACCCTTTGTTGTAAACCGATGGATTTGTCAGAACCATTCAGTCCGAAATCTTCTAAATCCGATTTAGTCTATTTCCTATTTGTATTATGAATTACCTTTTATGTATTTTATTTATTATTAGGAAAATGATAAATCCTATTTGCTTTTCCTATTAGGATTAGGAAAAGGGTAATTTCCTTTTCTCTAAACTTTTCTTTTCTCCCCTTGTATAATCCTTATATATAGAATTCATTGGCAATGCAATAAACACCAATTCTCTGCGAATTCTAAGTCCATTTCTCTCTAGTTTTACAACATGTTATCAGCACGATTGTTCTAAAACCCTGAGCTCACGAAACCCTAGCAGCCGCCGCCGAGAAAACATACCCAATCCAGCTCGTGTTCGTTGCAGCTCGTGGTCAGCTTGTTTTCCGCGGTCTTTTAGCTCCCGGTTCAATCCATTCAACCCATTCGGTGTTCAAGGTAAACAAAATATAATCCCTAAAACATTAGATCAAATATGACCTAATTGAACTAGAACCCTAATCTGAAACCCTAGTTTCTGAAAACCCTGTTGGGGTCAAAACTCATATTTCCGGAATTAACGATTAACATATTTGAATATCAAAAAAAGAGTTTCCATATTTAGATATGAATTCGGAGAAAGTTCATTTCGAACCATTCTGGCGATAACTTTACAAAGAAAGTAAGAAAAATTGTCTTTCGAAAGTTTTTCCGAGAAAACGATGAACTCGCAATTCATCAAACAAACGATAATCCGCTGGGCGAAACAAGATAGCCAGCTCGGTATCCCTACCTGCTATTAATACTGAGCTGACTGACATCTCTTTGTCATGTTTGGCTGATCATTTCATCCTTTCAACAATTCCTTTGATAAACCGATGAAAGTTACAATTTTTCGAGTGAAAGGCAATCAACCCAGCTTGGGAAACAGCCAGCTCAGTATTTTGGTAGCCGATCCTACCGAGCTGGTCAGCACACATGAGCTGTATGCATGTTTTTCTAAGCATTTGCCACAAAACGTCGAGCTGATCAGCACAGAGCAGTCATGATATGTGTTCAATGATCGACGTGTATCTTCCAAACCACAACGTTTTTGAGCATGAAACCACTTGGAAAATGTTCTCAACTAAATTATGAATCTCCCAGAAGAGGAATCAGATAAAACGGAGTTCATACGAGAAAGTTATGCCATCCACAAATTGGGAGTTGCAGTCTAACTCGGTACGGAAGCTTGGAGCAACTGGCTGGGTGTTTCCTTCACCAGTCCTACCGAGCTGGACGACATATGCCAGTCAGCTCGGAAAAATCCACCCTCCTGGCTACCGAGCTGTTCGACACCCTTCAGCATACTCAGCTGGACACATCCCACGACTTATCGGAATATCTCCTTTCATCCGTATACCGAGCTGGACGACACCATCGATCTGGAAGCAAGCCAGTTCAGCATTTCCTGCAACCAGGCTACCGAGCTGGATGGTCAGCATGCTGAATGCCGTCTAGCTCGGTAGGAAATACTGACCGAGCTGGCTGACAGTTCTTGTTTCGTCTCGTTTCGCTTCATTCTTCGTCTTCAGGATTTTTTCGTAAACATACCGATGTTTTCGTAAGTTTCTTGAAACATCGCGATATTTCGCCTATCGAATTGGGCCGAGCTGGAAAGATGGACCGACAAAGGCTGAAACCGACTTATGGAAGCTTCTAGAAGCTTCCTCGAAGATTTATGGAAAAGTTATCGGAAAAAGGAAAAATACCTTTTGTCCCACATTGAAACTTAGGCTGTTTAGGACTTAGGTTGTCTTAGTATAAATAGGGATCAATCCCTACCTCTTGGAGCATAGTCAATACATTCGTAATACACTATTCATTCAATATTTGGCAATAAAATCGTATTCTCATCTTTCCTTTTTTCTTATTCTTCACTTTTGCGGAAATTTACCAAAATCTTTCAAGAGGTTTCTCATTCCAGAACTTTTGGGACCTAGTTATCAAATTCACTTTCCGAAAATAGATTGTGTGAAATCTTGTTCCCACAATTTGCCGCTAGAAGGAGGGTATCCAAAAGCTTTCTTACTATGAGAAACGAAAGATGCTTAGGTCAATTAACTCGAATCATCCGCTCGGTGGAGCCAAACCGATTCTTGAGATCTCCGAGGATTGGATTCAATCCGGAAAGGAAACTTTCCCGATATCCCTAGGGCAACCCTTTGAATCCTCGGTGAACACAATCATGGGAGGATCGCCGTTTTTCTGCGATTCGATATCTTCGATAAAAGCTTCTCAGCGATAAGCAGAGAACAACACCAATAGATCAGAATCAAAGTACAAGACGAAGGATGCACTCACCTTCGATCAATCGGAGGCTTATGGAGTCATCCATCCCCACGATGATCCGCTTGTGATTCAACTCACTATAGCCGATAATGGTGTATCTAGGGTTTTGGTTGATACTGGTAGCACAGTAAATGTGATCTATCGGAAAACCCTAGACAAGATGGAAATAGGACAGTATAAACTGTTGGATGAACCAAAACCGCTGACGAGTTTCTCTGGACGCATATCAATGACCCAAGGAACTATCATCCTTCCAATTATTACGGCTGGAGGAACTACATTAGTTCAGTTCTCAGTGGCTGATCATCCAACCATCTATAATGCTGTAATAGGAACGCCCTGGCTTAACGCCATCAAGGCCGTCCCATCCACTTATCACCTTTGCCTTAAGTTCCCAACTCCTAAAGGAACCGAAACGATTTGGGGAGAACAAAAGAGCTCTCGAACTTCTCTCTTTATCAAACACATACTTCGGAATCCTGTAACCGATAAACCCTTAGAGAAGGAAAAACGAAAGGCAGGGGCTGAGCTCTCAAAACTCCTCCACCAACTCCATCTGGAGGATGCCAAGNCTCCTCCACCAACTCCATCTGGAGGATGCCAAGGAGCAGAAAGTTGAAAGTCCATGCGAACCAGTGGTTTCGTTGTGCATCGACGATTCCCATCCTGAGAGATGCGTTGAAATCGGTGCAAATCTTAATGAAC
>OVBI01003832.1:0-10364 GCA_900406495.1 Sisymbrium altissimum | reverse complement strand
AGGCTCAACAGAGGTTTACTCAAAGAGTTCTTTTGAACCGAGCATGCAATTCGCAGGTGAGATAACCCCTGTTCCACGCTAACAGGTACCTTCCGAGGAGTGCCTTGTGTCAAAGTTTGTAATTTTTTTCTGTCAAACAGTGTAATTCCTTTGAGTTGGTGGAGATTTTTCGATCCTTCATCGTATTTCTCAGCTCTCTTCTCAGACACTATTGCGTGCAGCAAGTTTTTACTAAATATTTCCTCTTGCATGGTTGGAATTATCATAAAATGTAGTAGTGTACTATATATTTATTTAATGATTCTTGGTCTTAAAATGTTGTTTAACTATCAGATGCACACACAAAGTGTTTTTTCCTTCTTATAAACATTCCTCTGTCAAATATTTAGTTTCAATTATGAAATGCATATAACCTAAATCCAAAAAATATGGTACGTAAAATTCAATAAATAATTTGAAAATTGCCTTCATTATGATTTAAGATTTGAAAAATACAACTCTTTTTTATATTTTTTTTTAAATTACACTTTCATAAACATATACATCATTTTTATCCTGCTGTTACTTTTAAATTATAATAATTACAATTAAAATCGAAAATATTACAATTATTAAAATGACTAGTATTTATATTTCAGATAAATACAATATTAAAATTAATAAAATATTGAGATAAATACATGTTATTTCAACCAAATAAAAATATAAATACATGTTAATATTTCAAATTTTATCTATATTTTCCTATATATTAACTCATTTTTATTCGGCTTATAATTAAATATTATAATAATTATATTTAAAATTCAAAAATCTTACTATTATTAAAATTATTAATAGTTATATATAAGATAAATACAATATTGAAATAAATACATGTTATTTCAACCCAAAAGAAAGAGACAAATACATATTAATACTTTAAAGTTGATCTCTACAATATTTTAATTTAAAAATTTTTATATAAAAAGGTCTATAGAGCAAAATTTCATGTTATGAAAATTTTTATTAATTAAAACTATTAATTTATATAAACATTCAAATAAAATAATTGGTTATGTCATTCATCAACAAGTGTATATTTCCCGAAAATAAAAAAATGTATTCTTCAGAATACAAACTCGTGTACTTCTCCAAATTTCCTCATAGTGTTAGTGTTAAGCGTAATGGCTTCAAGTTTTTTGGCCATCAACCATATTAAACAATAAAACACTTTCTTAACAAGCAAATAGCATTTGCAATGGCAATTATCTTTCAGTAGTAGTCTTGAAGACTAGGCGTTTCTTTCTTAATTTGACACCAAAGCTTCCAGATTGCTACACAGAGACTTTTTCATCCAAGTCACCATGAGAAAATGTGGTTTCCTTCCCCTTCTTCCAACCCCCACGACTTTATTGCTCAACCATCCTTCATAGTCATTAAGATATTTGGCTCCACAACTCGAAAAGCCATTTCACAAGAACCATTTCGAAAATTTCGACATGTCTCCATCTGTTTTATCGAATATTTTTATATGTTGTATTCTTAGACAAAATTAAAAAAAACGAAGGAAAAAATATAGAAAATGTGAAGAGATTATTTCTTCCATTTCATGGATGAGTGAAAGAAATGCATTTTTTAGTCTGTATTGACGAGAAAACGTTTTTCATCTTGATGATATTTAATTATATTATTGATCAAATATAAAATCAAAATGGGCTGCATAAAATCATTTCTGGACCGTAAACTTATTAACCAGGATCCAAAACACTAATCCAGCCCAGCCCGAACTGCTCTCTCCACTACACCTTAATTAGTGAATATAAATAAAAACATATATTAATTAGTAAATCTTCCTGCAACAATCCTCTTGCACTCAGTTCCAACCATCTTTTACAGTACTTCAAGCCCCTTCTCAAACCCAATTATTTGAGTATATTAATATCGATACATATTTCGACTATTTAATGCTTTTTCGAGTAAATATTTTTGGGTTACGAGTGAAGTTTCTCCACAAATATTTTCATGCTGTTAAGCAAATATCGCCTCTTAACGCTTTTATCTATTTTTTGTGCTGTTTTTTTATTAATGTTTTTGCCGTCGAAAATAGTTTCGATTGTAATGCGTCTAAAGACTTTTAGTTGTAATATAATCGCTGTCCAAAAAAAAGAAAAACAAAATCATATATGTAGACTTTAGAGCAGCTCCATGAGATACTTTTAACCGAGTCTTTCAATAATTAGAAAAACAAAAAAAAAAAAATCAGAAAGGAGGAAAGATGTGAGATTATTTTTTTCTTTTGAGAAACTTTTGTACTGACTCCCCTTGGGTTGTAGTCGTGGCATTGTAAGATGGGTTGTTGTTGTAACTCGAATGCTGGTTCATGTTTGATGAATGATTAAGTTACAAATGAAAAAAAAAAAAAAAAACTTTTGAAACCCATTAGATAGGATATGCAATATGTGGCTTTATAGTTGGTTTAATCTTTTTTTTTTTAATTATATAATTTAAAATAAAATTATTATTCTTATACTGTTAAGATAGCCATAAAAGTTTTTCCACCGTTGGAGTTGCTTTTCGTAAACTACATAATGTAGTTATGTAAAATTGTCGGAGAGAAAGAGGATTGATACAGTTTTTCAGTCATTGGACTTTTAATATCGGATTTCTGAGATATTTAAATACAATGTTAAGAATTTGTAAATTATTTATTCATACACATACTAAAATAAATAAAACAGAGTATTTAACTCGATTCAGTTTGCTCGCTAACGTTTTCCTGATTTTTATACTCTTTTTTGTGTGTGTAAATTTACAACACAGTTCATGTTAGCATAGGTTGTTAATAAATACGCTTATGTTAGCATTTAATCACATTTGTATATATTAGAAACTATACTGTACAGATTTAATTAGTGAGAAAGTCGATTTTCATAACTTTTATCTTCTCTAGATGATCATCCTCTTCGTCAACGTTCTTTGAAGGTTGATATCGTTCACTTAACTTCATGATATTGGAATACCATCAAGGCATCAATATATAATCTAGAGCCATTTATTTTTGTATACGGATGCGCAGGCATACAGTTTTTTTTTTTTTTTTTGGTAATCATGTTAAATAGGCATACAGTTTTTATTTATATTCAACTTGTCCTCCTTTTCTTTTCTTTTTTTTGTTAAACATACCAACCTGTTCGTGAAAATCACAGCGTTCAAGACGTGCATTAACAAACAAAACAAAGAAAAGACGTGCTCAGGGATCTAATTAATTTGGGAACTGTTTCCACGAACAACCTGATGGCAGTATCGTTTAACATTAAGGTATTCCCAACTTGGGAGCTAATCTATTACGACTGCTATTATATATGTAATAATTTGTATCTTTAAATACGTAAAATTGAAACTCCACTAATTCGTTTTCAAGGTTAGTGCCCTCAAATACTTTGATTCTTATGAATTGAGCAATATTGGCTTTTTTTATCGTGAACATGGACGGTCATCAAGGAATTCTGTTGGCGGTCATCGTTGCGAGTTTTACCATTAGACATCTTGTTCAAGCTCAGCAAGATCAACAAGGTACCTGCGTTCTACTAGCTATTTATAAGCTCTATCTATATAATTCTCCAATACACGATTATAAGAATGTGACTTCCAGAAGATTTTGGTCACCTTATCACACAAAATTTTAACTTCCAAATAAAGCACAAATTTGTTTTAGTTTATGATATAAAAGTATTTCATTTACCCTAAATAAATTACAAATAAACTGAAACATCATGTTTAGGCTCAGTATTTCCAAATTAGGGTTTAGATTTATGTATTAGATTTGAGTTTCTAGCCATCTATACCAGTGGCGGATCCAAAGGTGAAATTAGCCTGGGGCAAAATAAATTTTTCTCACTATATTTTATTTTCACAATGGAAGAACATATACAGATTGTATCTAATGTTAAAGAACAAAAAAAAGTTGACGGGGGCACGTGCCACCGTAAATTCTTCTCTGCGTCCGCCACTGATCTATACTATTCAAACATGATTATACTTAATTAACTAATAACCTTCATGTGTAATTTACAATATATTCATTAAATATTGTTTTAAATAATAGAAACTCACTACAGGTGTTTTTGACTGATTATACCATTCAAAATCGTAAGGCAAATTTCTCTAATTTTGGAAATTTGGGGAAATAGGTAAAAAAAAAAAAATACAACATTCGTCCCTTTGCAATTTTGCAAAAAAAAAATCCAGAAATTTTTGTGGTCAGGCAAAGGTTTCCAAGGGATCATACTGATATTATATAAATGTTTTATTTAATATACTTGAAATTTATGGATAAATGACGTTTGACAAAAGGTCTACAAGCTTACTTTGTGTCGTTTAAAGCTAAGATTAAGCCGTAATTTGCTGATTCTGCTCTACAATTTCGCAAAGAAAAAAAAATCATGAAAACCTGCTTATTGCAGAAAACCCAAAAATTTTCGTGATCAGGTAAAAGTTTTCAATGGATCATACTGACATTATATAAAGTTTTTATTGAATATACCCTACATTTATGGATAAATGACGTTTGTCATAAGGCCTACAAGCTTGCTTCGTGTCATTTAGAGCTAAGATGAAGCCGTAATTTGCTCTGCAATTTCAAACTAAATAAAGTATTTTTTTTTATAATTTTTTTTTTCTTCTTTATAAATAAAAACATTATTAAACAATTTTCAGAAGATATTTTTGGATTTTCAACACTTTAAAGAGTAAGGGGACGAAAACTAGCTAAGATAGCTGTAGTTTTTTTTATCCATTTTAGCAAATTTCTCTAATTTTAAATGTCCTTGCATGCATGGGATTGCACAATTAATTGCATCTAGCCTTTTATTATTAAAACGATTGATTCTGTTATGCCTTTTATTATTAAAACGATTGATTCTGTTATGCCTTTTATTATTAAAACAATTGATTTGAAAACACGGATTATGTTTTTTTTTACAAAATTTCATTTCGTCAAAAGGAGAATATTTTTAAAAAAATTCTAATTTAATTTAGTCGAAAGATGAAAATTTTAATTTTTTAATTTTTATTTAATTTTGGGATAAAATATATTTATAGATGTAAAAACCCCTATTTAACCCATCTTTCAATGGTTTCAAATATATTTATAGATGTAATCCTACACAATTACACTATCTAATCAAATAATGTAAATATTAACTAATTTTAAACATTTTAATTTTTTCATCTAAGTGAAATTATTTAAGACTTAGACTGCATTGGAATGAATGAACCTATTTTTTTGTTTTCAGTGAATTGACGTTCTTTTTAATATTTCTATAATTGAATTGGGTTAATACGTTTTTTTAACCCTGTCTTTCAATGGTTTTATATATTTTGCATATTTTGACAGAATAATTTCATGAAAAATCGAATATCATAAACATTACTCCTAACTTATATAAATGGTATGTAACAAAAAATTATATATTTTATATCCCCAAAAATTTATATTTTTATTGTATTAATAATCTGTTTTTTAATAAAAATAAAATGAGATAAAAGATGAAAAAATAAATATAATAATTAATATATTTTTATTTATGATAACTAATATCTACATGGTTATATGTGATAAAGTATATGAAACTTATTATAATTTATATTTTTAATTGTATATATGGTATAAATTAACTTTAATATTTTTTTCAATTCCAATACCATTTCATGTAAATAATATATAAGGGTAAAATTATTTTTAAATAATGATCGCTTTTAATATAATAGATAAAACGATTGATTCAATATAACAAACTACATGTATAACATTTTCTTCTTTGTTTAAACTTTTTCAACTGAAACCTGTAAATATACATTTTAGTAAAGTACATTTCATTGATTGACCATAACCGGATATAGTATCAAGGATAATAAACATTTCAATGAATGTTTTGATAAATTTTACTTACAAAAGCTCAATGTCATCTTTAAAAATGAATGACTATTTTGTATAACATTAAATCAAACATATAAAAATCAAAAATAATCATCTAAATCTGAATTTCTCGAATATATATACTCTTATATCCATTATTTGGATTGATAATCTTAAATTTTATTAAAAAAAATCTAGAATAAAAAATAACCTTGCTAAATCTATATTTTTTTAAAAAAAAATTAAATATTAATTTTTAGTCATGTGTTATATTACTATTAAACATATATGAATTTCCAATATACTAAAAGTGATTATGAAAATAATGTATTACTAACTAACACATGGCTGTGACGGATCTGGATATCCGGAGTTTTTCAAGGTATCCGAATCTTTTTCATTATCTGGATCTAGATCCATGGCTTAAAAATATCCAAATTTCGGATATCCACGGATATTTGAATTCAAATCCACCTAATTTTTAAAAATATATTAAAATAAAATTTTATATAAATTTATAAAAATTTGTATTATAATATTATAAACTAAAAATAATACATTATAAAATGATTTTAAATTTATTTTATATATACATCTTAATCATTTAAACATATAATAATAAGTATAATATTTTAATAAGATATCCAAATTTGGATCCGGCTTTAGGAGATCCGAAGATTTATTATTTAGATTCGGATTCGCTCTTCCGAACATCCAGATTTTCGAAGAAGATCTTAGAAAAGATATATGATCCATAAGTTTAGATTGTTTGGAAAAATATTTATAAGAAGTTTGTGTTACTATTAGAAAATTTAAAAATGGTGCTAGGTTTATAAAACTTTGCAATGTGCTATTTTAAAGAAAGAATTGCCCTAAAAAAATTAGAAAATATATTTCTCAAGAGTGGAAAATGCCAAAACTGGGTTGCTTTTTTGGAATATAATCTCTTTTCACCAACACTTGTCTGATCTTCTGCATCTTGCTAGGATTCATTAGCTTGGATTGTGGGTTACCAACTAAAGAATCTCCTTATATCGAGCCAAAAACCAAATTGAAATTTTCTACCGATGCCGATTTCATCCAGAGTGGAAAACGGGTAGAATCGCCGAAGAATGGTCATCAGAGTACAAGCAATATACTGTTTTGAGATACTTTCCCGAAAGTGATGGAAAACGAAACTGCTATAATCTGATAGTGAAGCAGGGCACAGATTATCTCATACGAGCTGGGTTCTTATATGGAAATTATGATGGGCAAGATAACGATCCCCAGTTTGATATGTTTATAGGGCCTAATTTGTGGACTACCGTGGAGGCATCATTTCAAGAAAATTATGAGATCATTCACAAGCCAAAGTCAAACACTTTGCAGATTTGTCTCGTCAAGACGGGAGAAACAACACCTATGATATCAACATTGGAACTACGGCCACTAAGGGATGGCCTGTACAGTACTCAAAGCGGCTCCTTAAAACTCTTGCTGCGCCAGTACCCTAAGAATAAATACGATTTTTTACGGTACGTTAACAGTCAACTCAACTAGTATGATTTATAGCCAACCAATCCAACAACAGTATATTTTCTTTTTCTTCCTATCCACGAAGCCAGAATTACTCGAATGATTAAACAGGCTAAAATAACTAGGATCGTAGAGAGAATTACTTTTAGACTACAGAGAATCACTGGTGGTCCACAAATAACTAAAATAACAGTAACATTTTCGGGATGGTTGCGTCGGCTTATTCATGTTGAACAGTAACATCTGTTCTATTTGAGAGAAAATATATCGTAATATTTTTTAGAATTGAATTTAAAATTTATTCAAATCAAAGTGTTTGTTACATCAAGTTGTTGCGTGAAAAGCATTACAAATCAAGGAATGCTATTTACTTGTATTTAAATCAACCAATCTGATGAATCGTCTTGGCCAAACCAAACTTAAAGTCCATCATTGTAGTGGCTTTCTCCCCATTCTGATTATCGAATATAACCGATTCCTCATAATTTTATAATGATCTTTGTTAACCGATTAATCTGATGAATATATCGTAATTACTATGTTCAAAATTGGCTTTTTTGTTAAATATATCATATAGGTGATTCTTCCGTGCTCATGCACTAGTATAAATATTTACAAAATAACTAAATCAAAAATATTGGTTAATGTTATCTTTTAATTGTTTATAAATTTTTACTTATTTAGTCAACTATATGTATTCATGTAAATATAATATTTTTTAAAATAATTTAAGAATGTCATATATCTTATTAAACATATGATTTTTAGTATAAAAATTTAGATCGGTACAGTTATTGATTTTTGAATTTATCATGTGGTATATATTCCGTTGAATTAAATTACAATTAGTTTTTTGTTCAATTCAGGCTAAAGTTGGATCAGTTTTTCTTTTTAGATGTGAAAATCTATTTTCAGAAAAATCTGTCTATTGATATATGTTGTTTTGGAGAAAATAAAATTACAAAATCTAAGTATAGATCAGTATTAAACTTGTGATTTTTGGTATAAGAATTTAAATCAGTATTTTTATTCATATTTGGATTTGTTATGTGACATATATTATTTCGAGTTGAAATATAATTAGTTTTTTTGGTTCAAATTACGTGTGTCGATTTTTCGTCTTAGACTTGTAAATCTATTTTTAGAAAAATCTGTCAATTGATATATGTTTTTAAAAATAAAATTAAAAAACCAAAGTATACATTGGTTTGGAGTTGCATAAACAAACCAAATCAGTAATCTTTTGAAAGATCATGAATATATATATGAATATTTACAAAATAAAAAATTATAATAATTGAATAATATTCACTTTTATTTATTTATATTTTTAATTTTTATGTAATTTATATGCATGAAAATTAAATAAAATCTTATTTTAATTTTATGTTATTATCTTAATTAAACATGCGATTTCATATATAAAAATTTAGTCAGCCTGGTTCTTCTTTTTTTGGTTATTTATTTAGATTTGTAATCTATCTTCGTATAATTCTATATAACATTATATATGTTTTTGGAAAAGCAATTAGAAAACAAATTCTAAAATGTTGATCGGCTCTTTGCATTAGTGAACCAAACTGATTATTTGTTGAAATTTTATGAAAATATTTTGAATTAACGTTTTTTAAATATAAAAGTTATTTTAAAGTTATTTGAAATAATTTTAACATTTTTTAATATTTCTTTTTACATTTTAGCGTTTTTAAGATATGTAAAAGGTTTTTAACATTTTCAAATACCTCCGATTTAATTATTATCATAAAAGTCTTGA
Source organism: Sisymbrium altissimum (assembly GCA_900406495.1). Taxonomy (NCBI): domain Eukaryota; kingdom Viridiplantae; phylum Streptophyta; class Magnoliopsida; order Brassicales; family Brassicaceae; genus Sisymbrium; species Sisymbrium altissimum. Next base: position 1,173 of record OVBI01003832.1, on the reverse strand, counting down.
TTTTTTTGGAAATTTTGATCATTTTAACGTTTTTATTTGGAATTATATAAAAAACTTTCATTTTAATATGATTTAAAAAAAAAACTTTTCTTTTTTGGAATTGATGTTTTTATATCTAATAAACATATTTTGATATATCAAAGTACGTTCTTTTCAATGGTGTTTTATAAAAACTTTGCTTTTTGTAATTTAATTATATTATGTTTTAATATTATTATTTATATAAATGTGATTTAAAAAAAAATTATTAAACAAAAAAAATTAATTGAAAAGTTTTAGTAATAAAAATTATTTTAAAAGTATTTTCTTTTTAATATGATTTAAAAACACTTTCTTTTTTTGGAATTAACATTCTTATATCTAATAAAAATATTTATATTTCAAAATTATTTCTTTTAAATATGATTTTAAAAGGAATTTCCTTTTTGTAATATCGATTTATATATATATATATATAATTTTATTTTTAAAAATTATTTCCTTTTATTGATGTGACTTTGAAAAAAAAAGAATCACTGGTTTTGGTAATGGTAAACAAATAACAATTTAAATTGATAAAGGGTATCTTTGTAATCAACCTCGATAAGAATTAACGTGAGCATGACATATAGGATTGAAAAAAAATTATTAAACAAAACTATTAAATTAAAAGTTTTTAGTAATAACAATTATTTTAAAGTTATTTCCTTTTTTATATGATTTAAAAACACTTTCCTTTTTGGAATTAACATTCTTATATTTAATAAAAATATTTCTATATTTTAAAGTTATTCTTTTAAATATGATTTTATAAAGACTTTCATTTTTTGTAATTTTTCGTAATTATTTTATTTTTAAAAATTATTTTATTTTATTAATGTTATTTTGAAAAAAAAATCATTGGTTTTGGTAATGACAGACAAATATAATAATTAAAATTCATTAAGGGTATCTTTGTAATCAACCTCGATGAGAATTAACGTGAGAATGACACGTAGAAAATTGAATCTCAAATCTATTGNTGAATCTCAAATCTATTGATATATAAAAGTTGAGGCTAAATGCCATTGAGAGTGTCTACATAGGATTAAAAAAATTTAACAACCAATAATATCATTTCGCATCAATATTTTAAATTAAGGAAAAATTTCTAAATTTTAAATTAAGGTAAATTTCTAAATTTTATAATTGTAT
>OVBI01003831.1:0-10368 GCA_900406495.1 Sisymbrium altissimum | reverse complement strand
ATTCTCCGATAATAATAGCCGTCGGCGTTGGGATTTATTCTTGTAGTGATCTATTTTGAAAAATAACAGAGTGAATTTAAATTCTTCCATGAATATGGTATATTGCAAGCTTTGATCAAAATGAGTTATCTAAGGAAAGAGGCTTCTATAACCACAAAGTCCAGTCAGAGATGCTCAATTGGTTAGTATACTCGTTCTCATGTCATAGTATGCTTTCAATTAAACTGTTACATTATCTTCATTTAACCATTGCTTATGCTTTCTTTAATTGTAATTGTCTGTTGAGCCCCAAAATTGGCTACTATATACATGCATTTGGAAGAGGGTTCACTTTCTTTGATTTTAAAGAAAAAGGTAAACTATTCTGGAACAAATCCTCACTTGAAATTGGGTTAAGCATTCACGACAAATGTTTTAAATTTTAGTGTACAATGAGTTGTCTTACCTTTGTAGTGGTTTATGAATAATTTGTCATGATAATAATAGTATTTAATAGTTTCTGTGTGAATAGATTCATGATTTAAAAACTTTAAAAATTAAAAAAATGAATGAATAAGTTTTTCGTATAAAATGTGAGATTCAAAATAGGAATTTTTAATCTAAAACATCACAATAACCCTTAAACGATAAGTTAAGAAACATTCAGCCTACTACGTATGGCTGGAGAAATTATTAAGTTATTAAGGATTTGAAGATAAGTAATATAGATTCATGGCTGGAGAAATTATACCTTATTTTAATGTTAAAAAATTCCTACTGCGTCTAAATAAACAAAACAACAGAAATAGACTTAGAGATCTATGCAACTGTAACACATAAAAATAAGAACATAAAAACTTGAAATTTACTTAGGTGTCTCTGAGATGAAACTTCATTTTCTTTCTTTCTTTACAAAAGACAGAACAGCTTGGGTGTCACCAAGCTCCACAACTTGTCCAATGACATCTGAAATTTGTTTTAAAAAAAGTTAATTAGGTTACACGGTTTAAAAAGTAATTAGTTTATTAGGTTAAACGATAAGTTAAGAAACATTCAGCCTAGTGCATATGGCTGGAGAAATTATTAAGTTATTAAGAATTCGAAGATAAGTAATATAGATTCATGGCTGGAGAAATTATACCTTATTTTAATGTAAAAAATTGCCTACTGCGTCTAAATAAACAAAACAATATAAATAGACTTAGCGATCTATAAATACATATAAATATAAGAACATAAAAACTTGAAACTTACTTAGGTGTCTCTGAGATGAAACTTCAATTTCTTTCTTTCTTTACAAAGTACAGAACAGCTTGGGTGTCACCAAGCTCCACAACTTGTCCAATGACATCTGAAATTTGTTTTAAAAAAAGTTAATTAGGTTACACGGTTTAAAAAGATTACAAAGTACAACAAATAGTAGAGTGATTACAAAACAATAGAAAGAGGGTGAGCCATTTTCTGGATTTTCTGTAGGAATTTATGAAATGGTGAAGTATGTTATTTGCTTGATCAAGCCTTATATATATATAGTATAAAATGTTATGTTAGTTAATTAAGAAGATTTGGTTTATTAATTGTTTTGATATGGAAATTGTTACCGAGATTTGCTAGGATTCATAAATATATTTCTTTTTTTAGGTAATAAGTAGTATAATTTATATATGCCGGGTTATTTGTGTTTGAATATTATTAAAATAAAGTTATTTGAATGTGAAGATCTTATGAATATTCTTATAGATTTGAATTGATGGCCGAAATTTGAGTACTTGGTTATATAAGTTTTTACATTCATTTATTCCCGAGATTTTGGAAAGTAATAATATTCTGTTTTCTTGTTTCTCTATTGTGCAGATTTCTTGGATGAAGTTGTTAAATCATAAATCGTATATCTTTAAAAAAAAGGTAAATCATATTTATTTCAATTAATAAATCAGGTAACAAATCGTTCGAACTAATAACGGTGATCGTTTTGGTCTAACTCGGTTTGATTTAAGTGATCAAAGGATCCGCGTATTTTTTATGGGTTTTGGGTCGGGTCAACTCGAATACTGAGTTGACTCAGTAATTTTAAGTCAGTTTTAACCTTTAGTATACCTATTACCAAACATGATTTATTAATAATTTGAGTGGCAAAGTTCGTAATTATAAGTTTCTTTTTGAGTTTTTTTATAACTGTATTTGGCAAATAATATTAGTAAGATTATATGTTTTTAATGTTTATTTTCTTTACTATTTTTTATTTTTATAAAAATTGATTTTCTGAATTAATTTAAAATGGAATAAAATTAATTGATTTTTTATTTTTTAGTTTTTGGAAATTCTTTTTCCTAATTTTCGTTTTCTGAAATTTTCTTTCCTAATTTTCGTTTTTTAAAATTGCTTTAAAGTGGAAAACTTAATTTCCAAGTAAATTTCCTTTTAAAAAATGTTTTCTGAAATTTCCTTTTCATAATTTTTCTTATCTAAATTGATTTAAATTTGAATAAAATTAATTTATTTTCCTATTTTGTAAGTTTCTTGAAATCTTTTTTCCTAATTTCCGAAATTTTATTTCCTAATTTTCGTTTTTAAAATTGCTTTAAATCGAAGAAGTTGATTTTTTTTTCTAATTGATTTTAATTGATTTCCTTTTCCTTTTCATGTATATTTTAAGTTATTTTAATTTTCATTGATTTTATTTTTCTTAAAGTTAATTTTTGTTTTTCTTTATTAATCAGAGTTTTAATTAGTGGTTAATTTACTAATAATTTAATTTTTCTACTTAATTTTATATTTTATTTATATATTTACAGTGGAATTGAAACATCAGCAACAATATAGGCTAAAAAAAACAGAACAATTAGAAGACAAATATCATGCTATTGCAGAGAAAAATGACAACACTGTTGTCATCATGACAAGTGTTTTAATTAAAACATACGAGGGTGCAATTTGTTTGACGGCATCTTGTGGAACTAAGTTTTATCTGAATTTTCATTTAGATAATGTTACTATTTTTCGGCAAATGTAATATAATAATTTCCTATTTTACTATATAAAATATTTAATAAATTTTAATTATTGGAATTCAAATTAATATATACTAATTATAAATGGTTTCTATTAGTTTCAGTTATGATGGGGTTGTGTCGTTAATTTTGGCCCTAACGAATGTGATAATAATTATCAAAAAATCAAATCGATAGTAATCGAATGAAATATTGTTAAATGAAAGTTATATGTAGTTGATAATTTTATGGAATAACACAATATAAATCATTTAAATAAATTATAATTAGATTTATAAATTATCAGATATATCATAAAAATAATAGAAAAATATGTACCCTTTAAAAAAATAATTTTATTAAAAAAAATAAATCTAATGGTCGACATCATTTAAAAAAAAATTAAATAAATAAAATCAAAATATTAAAAAATATATATACAAATGATACCTTTAATTATAAACCCGTGCAAAGCACGGGTTCTAATCTAGTTATAATATATTGATTAATAGATTTTGTTTTGCGTAAACTCGGATTATTTTACATTCGGACTATATGTCTTTATATTAACAAATCTAATTTAGACAAAAAAAAATAGAATATAAATAATGTCAACTAAATATAAATAATTTTAATTCAGTAAATTAATTTTAGGTGAACATGTTTCAATAACTCAAATAATAAAGATTGAAAACCCAAAAACTCAAAAAAGCAAAAAACAAAAAACAAAAACAAAATCAATATAATCAAACACCTATTCAAGCGTTCGATCTCTGCAATCAGAAATTTTCTATATTTATTCAATAACTGAACCAAGCTAGATAACCAGTTCTTTTTAATTTATTTCTTGTAGATTTGTTGAAAAAAGAAACACCTATTCAATGAAAGATAAAGTTAGAGAAGAAGATAAGTGTTTTCTTATTATCACTCCACTTGGTGGCTACGAGGGTTTTAGTTACATATTTATATTGCTAGATAAAACCCTAGTTACTAGATGAGCTGGCACTTCCAGAACTCTCTTCTTCATTTAACACCTTGAATCTGCTCACCAACTTGATTCCTTCTTTACTCTTGATCATACAAGCTTCCGTCATCACTTTCTCTTTTCCTTTATGTGTTGCAGGTGACCGTTGCAGAGGTGGCATGGGCTGTAGCTGTTGTTTGTTCTGATTGTCGGGCTTGTTGGGCCTGTTTTCACGGCCCACAGAAACAACATCAGGCTTGAGTTGATCCCCCCCCCCCCCTCAAACTTGGCGTGGGGGGAACATCAATGCCAAGTTTGAATCGAAGGCTGCAGAAGAGATCGAAGGGCAACGACTTGGTAAAAATGTCTGCCATCTGAAGACGAGATGGAATGTGCTTCACCACAAGAGTACCGAAAGCTACTCTTTCGCGGACATAATGGTAGTCTGTTTCAAAATGTTTGGTCCTCTTGTGGAAAGCCGGATTTGCAGTCAAGTATATAGAGGAGAGGTTGTCTCCGAACAGCTCTGGTGTGAGAGGAAGGTCGATCCCAAGCTCCCGAAGAACAGAGCCAATCCAAGACAATTCAGAAGCTGTTTCAGAGAGAGAGTGATACTCTGCTTCAGTGGAACTCCGAGACCATTCGTACTGTAGCTGTTCTGACCACGGGGCTGTAAGTCTCTAAATAGTCCACTCCTTCTTCTTGATTGTTGCCCTGAGCGACAAGCCTAGCTCTGAGTTTATCCAGGGAACCATCAGCTTTCAATTTGGTTCGAAAAACCCACCTATTGCCAAGGACGTGCATATCTGGTGTTATTGGAACCAAAGACCATGTGTGAGTTGCTTTGCAGTTCCCCATCTCTTCACCCATAGCATCAGTCCACGCAGCATCTTTCAAAGCTTCAGCAAGAGACCGTGGCTCAGGATAGGACTTTCTGCAATTGAGAAGGGTATATTTAGGATTCGGTTTTCTGATACCCACTTGAGACCGCGTAATCATGTGATGTTGACGAGGAGGCTGAGACACTGACGGAGGCGAGACAGTGGTTGTGTCGCTGGACTGAAATACAGCAGAAGACTGAGACTGAATCTCTGGCAAAGCTTGAGTAAGACAAGCCGGAGGAGGTGACATAAACATCGGGGGCTGAGGTGTTGCAGGTGAGACCTGAACTGAAGTTTGCAGAGGCGTTTCAGGTGTTGGAGTTACAGACCCAGTCGAAGATCCCTGGTCTGACACTGCACAAAAGGGAAGCATGAAGCTTTGTTGCCAGGCTGAAAGAGGAGTCTTAGCTTACAGCTGAAAGGAGCGATATACATCACAAAATGGAAATCGTGTTTCATCGAAGAGCACATGTCTGCTAATGTAGACTCTTCCAGTTGGTGGAAACAAGCATCTATATCCTTTGTATTTCTCATTATATCCCAAGAAGACACAGTGGAGCGAGCGAGGGTCAAACTTGTTAACAGAGTATTGACGAAGAGTTGGATAACACGTACACCCAAAACCTCAAAGTGCAGAGTAATCTGGCTGCTTCTTCATCAAGACTTCAAAGGGGCTTCGTTTGTCAACTAGGACTAATGAGGGCAAGAGATTACTAAGAAAGTTTGCCATAAAGAAAGCCTCGACCCAATCTTTTTGAGGGATCTTAGCCTGAAACATTATTGATAATCCCAACTCTGTTAAATGCCTATGTTTCCTCTCAGCAAAGCTATTTTGCTGAGGTGTGTACGGGCATGAGAGATATTGTTGAATACCCGACTCTTTTAGATGAGTGAGAAACCCCTTGTTTATGAATTCTCCTCCCCCATCACACTGAAACACACTGATTTTAGAATCAAATTGATTCTCAACTAGCTTTTGAAACATCACAAACGTGGGAAAGAACTCTGATTTTGCTTTGAGAGGATAAAACCAACTATAGCGTGAGTAGTTATCAATGAAGATTACATAGAATCTGAATCCTTGATTAGATAATATTGGCGAAGGACCCCAGAGATCACAGTGAATTCTCTGTAAAGGTCGAGATGCAACAAAGCTAGAAGTACTAAAAGGTAAACGATGACTCTTCCCAATATGACATGATTCACACATGAAAGGAGTCCTCTTATTGATGACGATGCACTTGTTTTGAGCTAGGTGTTTCAGAGCTTCTAAGTGAGGATGACCGAGCCGCCGATGCCATACTTCGTCTGATGCAGAGAGGTGACTCGTGGCATAGAAGGCTTGAATCCTCGGGGGCTCCAAAGCATACAGCCCTCTACGCGTTCTGCCTTGACTCAGGACCTGCTTTGTGGCTTTGTCCTTAACACGAACACCATGGGAATCAAATTTAAAGGAACCTGGGTAGTCTGTGGTAAGCTTTGAAACAGACACCAGTGACTTAGCTATGTTATGACAAACCAAAACATCACGCAATGGAAGATTACCTGATATCGAGGGCAAATCAGCTGAACCAACATGGGTGATAGGAAGGAAATTACCATCTCCCACAATAACAGAATCATTTCCTCTGTATGGTTGGCACTGAGACAAATGACGAGGAGAGCTTGTGATATGAGATGTCGCAGCAGAATCAGCATACCATTCGGCACCCATACGATCTGATACATCGACTGAATGCATTGCAGCTAAAGCCATTTGACCCTCTTCTTCCTGATAACTGTTATTAAAACGATGCCAACATCTCAAGGCACTGTGTCCATATCTACCACAGATTTGGCAGGATGGTTTACTGTCAGAATCAGATGTCACGGAGGAGCTAGACCCAGAGAACTGTTGGTGAAAGCCTCGACCTCTCGTTGAGTAAGAGCCACCACGACCTCTGCTTCCACGGAACCTCCGATTTGGCTGATTGCGACCTCGAGCTTGGAAGTATTCAGACGTCGTTCTGCGGCTTATGTTAAAGGCGAGATGTGGTGTAGCTTCGGACACTTGGTTATAGCTCTGCAATCTGTCCTCAAAGCTTGTAAGACGAGGAACTATATCATCAAACGTCGGTGTAGGAAATAGATCCATTTGACCTTCAATACTAGTCTTGATGGGTTCGTATTCTCTCCCCAGACCGTGCAGAGCTGTAAAGATCTTCATTCTTTCAGTAAGAGGACTTCCAATAGAGCCGAGTTGATCACCAAGCATCTTTATCTCCTTTAAATACGCAGATATTGACTTGTCGTGTTTGTTGATTGTCTGGATCTTGCGTTGAAGGTCAAACAGCCGTGACGACGAGGGTCTGTTGAAGTGGTTTGCCAAAGCAAGCCAGATCTGTTGCGCAGTAGAGCAGTGAATGACAAGGCTTTGGATGTCTTCTGTAAAGGAGCCGAGAAGCCAGGACTGAATGACTTGGTCAGTTTGGAACCAGAGGTGGTGGTCGGGATTCGGTATGGGGGTCGAGGTCCCGTTGATGCCCGGAGCTGAAAGAGTAGCCGGTGGTTGAGGTATTGCTCCATTGAGAAATCCCAGAAGACGTTGACCATTTAGAAATGCTTCAAATTGCCTCTTCCATAATATGTAATTTTGCTCTGTAAGCTTTACTGTAACAGAGTTTACAATGTTCATAGAAGGTGGAGAAAAGAGTTCCAGAGATCTATTATCCATGGCTCTGATATCATGAAAGATAAACTTAGAGAAGAAGATAAGTGTTTTCTTATTATCACTCCATTTGGTGGCTACGAGGGTTTTAGTTACATATTTATATTGCTAGATAAAACCCTAGTTACTAGATGAGCTGGCACTTCCAGAACTCTCTTCTTCATTTAACACCTTGAATCTATTCACCAACTTGATTCCTTCTTTAGTCTTGATCGTACAAGCTTCCGTCATCACTTTCTCTTTTCCTTTATGTGTTGCAGGTGACCGTTGCAGAGGTGGCATGGGCTGTGGCTGTTGTTTGTTCTGATTGTCGGGCTTGTTGGGCCTGTTGTCACGGCCCACAAAAACAACATCAGGCTTGAGTTTATCATTCAAGACCAGGATTTGTAAGATACCTCATACCACCATCAAGTGGAAACTTATAATGTTCATATTTCCTCAATGTCGAAATCTATTCTCTCCCTCTTCTAATCTCTTCAGCTTCTTAGTTTCCGCATCACACTTCCCAGACTCTGACCTCTTTCTCTTAAGAGTACTAACCAAACCCTCCAGAGCCATATCCGCATCTTCATTTTTCATTAGTTCCTCCGCCACTTGAGCCGGAGTCAAAACTTGTCCATCGATTAAACGTTTGATGTCTGGGTAGAGACGGTGATTGGCATCATTTTCATGAGACAGACCCAAGTAGCTAGACGCCAATGTCTTGAATCCCTCAAAACCGCAATGCCCCATGTAAATGTGCTTATCCGTACGGCCTGGTCTGAGTAATGCAGGATCGAGCATCTCCTTGTTGTTAGTTGTGAATATTACTATGTGTTCGGCTCCACAACTCGACCATAACCCATCTATGCAATTTAAAAGTCCTGATAATGTCAATCCTCTTGATACCTGTTCACAGAAAACTTGCTTAGGATCCATGTAATGGCTGCAAAAAATAAATAATATACAATAAACTCATTGTCAAGAACAAACCTTGGATGCACTAGGGTCCATGGACATATTGGTTGCAGGTTGCAACCTTGTAGACAAATCTATGGAGCAGTCTATATCTTCTACAAGAAGAATCAAGCTGTTAGAAGTGGCGAGAAGCAACCTCCTTAGATCTGCGTCCCCTTTCACGCTTGCGAGCTGGAGATCAAAGATATCGAATTTGAGGTAGTTAGCCATAGCCGCCACTAAACTAGACTTCCCAGTCCCTGGTGGCCCGTACAACAAGTAACCACTCTTCCAAGCTTTTCCAACTCTCTTGTAGAAATTTTTCCTTCTAATGAACCGATCAAGATCTTCAATCACAGAAAGCTTAAGCTCCTCGTTCATAGCCATCGTGTCAAATGTCGAAGGGTGTTCGAATTTCACGGATTTCCAATTATATCCCTTACTAGAGTAGGAGTACATCTTGAGGATTCTCCTCTCATCCTTAATCACCTTTGCCTTACTCTCCACGTAAGGTATATAAGAGTTCAACACCAAGTCTCTGTGTTTCTTGTCGAAGCTTAGCTCGAGGGATTCGCAGTTGATGACCTGATCATATTCCTCTTCACCATCGACGGTGCTCTTCTTGCTGCTAGATAAATACCGCCACTTGAGCTCAATGCCTTGATAGATATCAGAGGTAACTGCTCCTTGGCTGAGATACAAGTTGGGCTTCTTAGTGTTATGGTCTCTAGTCATTCTTAGCTTTGATGCATCAGGGCCTATCCTGCTTGATATATAAGCCTCGACAGCGGAATAGAGCTCGTTCTGCATACCCATCCCGTTTCTGTCGGTCCCAGTCATGCTACTGATGACTAGCGTTAGAGTTGACTTCGAGGAGAAACGAGAGCCGACTACAGAGATGATGTAAGCGGCAGCACGATTTTGTACCCATTGTGGAATCATTGTGCGAATCATCATGACGCATCCCGCCATTGATGCATAGGTCGAGAAAATTGATGACGGAGAAGGCATATCTATAGAGAACACCATCATTTTTTTTTTTGCATTTTAGTTAGGGTTAGGTCTCTTTTCCATGTTTTGCGCCTGGTAGAATTTTTTTTTTTTTTTTTTTGATTTGACCAGATATCCGGACTTCGAGGAACCGATCTGAACGGTTATCGACCAATCCTGGGGCTCGATCCGATGGACCGCAGTTTATCCAGTTGTATCTGGATTCCGAGGGACTGATTCGAATGAGTATCCGACTAATCCTAGGGCCCAGGGGCCATGTTAAATCTCTAGTGGCCAACACGAATCGAACCCGAGTGGTGGGAGGTTACTAACACTCCCTTTACCACTGGGCCACTAACTTGTTGGTTGCCTGGTAGAAAATTGTATTGGGAGATACAGTATTATCCTTTTCCCTTTTTTTCTGAAGTATATTCCTTTTCTTTTGTGACGATCTCATTATGGTGGCCGTACTTTACTTTTTAGGGTATTGCACTACTTTAAGGAAATTGTTTTTTTTTTAACTTCTATGTCAAGGAAATTTTGAGGAAATTTATGCGCAAAAGAAAAACGAACACAAATTAGAAAAGGAAACAATATTTATGGTTAGTTGGTCGATCGGTTTTTCAGAGTGCACGCATAAGGGGGGGTTATTGGTAGATGGATTTTTAAAAATTTTAAAAATTTTGAGATTCCATTGTTATTGGTTCATGGATTTCTAAAATCTTAGTAAAATCCANATTGTTATTGGGAAAGTTAACATATCATTGATTATAGAATTCTAACAAAATCTAATGTTATTGGAAGATGAATTCTATTCATTTTTACTCATAACATAGAATTCTCAAAATATAATGTATATAGATGAGATTCTCAAAATCTCTGTAATAATAAAAAAAAAAACTCCAATGAAGAAAATAAAAA
>OVBI01003830.1:0-10369 GCA_900406495.1 Sisymbrium altissimum | reverse complement strand
GGAAGGCCTTGACGACGGTCGGGTCGCGTCCCGTGGCCGGAACGACTCGTGCTCAAACGGGTGCGAGTCGCGAACAGTTGCGACTGTTTGGCGGTCGATCGTGTGATCGGCTAACAACACGGACGGTGAGGGTCGGACATGACGGACCGGTGCGGGTGTGCAAGCGCTCACGGGCAGCTTGGCGACGGTCGGTTGATCCTGTGACCGGTAAAGCCATTTCGGTCGGGAAGTCATGTCACGGCAACACCGAGCCGTGCAGCGGTCTGCCTTCGGGCGATACGTGCCAAGGAAAGCCACGGCCTACGGTCGATGGTTATTCCGAGCAAACGGTCACACCGTTTGTTCCTAAGGCTCCCTAACGGATACTTAGTCAGTGGGGCGGTTGGTTGAATGACTAAGTACCGAAGGGGATAGTTTTAGGAAACCCTAGGCTAAGTGGTTAGGAATGCGGGGCTGGGAATACATGTGCATGTTCTTAATATGGTATGGGACGTATTAACAACATGTCTGTGTTTTCAGGTTCCGAGTCCGATCACGGGGGCAACCCGGCCTGAATGCTCGGACTGGTGGCCAGAGGAGGGGTGGTGTGTGTCAAGAACTTGTTAGACTAGGATCGGTCTTAGGAATGCCTTGGCAAAATATTGTCTATTGTATCGAATCCATCTTTTATTTTTATAAAAAGGTCTCATGTTCTTGATTGCCTTGTTTATCGGTTAAGATAGAGAACCTCCTTGGGTTAAGTAAGAATGTGATGAGATCGGCCTTAGTTCCTTCGGGAACTAGGAAGGTGACAAACCATTCGGATCAGGATATCCGAGTTGGGGCGTTACAGTTTGGTCCTTGTGTGACTAACGTGTGCAGGTGAAGGACGTGAAGCGTCCAGTCTGGACGGTTGTTAATACCCGGACAAAGTTTGATGTCTAAGAACCCGCAGCTAGGTGTTATGCTACGGTGTTGCTTGGACAGATGGAGAACTAATCCGGCGATTGTATGGTTAGACCGACATGCATGGATGTCAGTTGCTCCGGAGAGGTAGGACTAGCCATCGTATGGTGAGACCAACACGCTAGGGCGCTACTCTCCAGTGTTGATGATGTTGATTTGGCATTTGTGAAACATGCTAGAATTATAAGGATCCATGTTACGAAGGTGTAGTGAGTCTTCCCCATGTCCCTTACCAAGTGATTGGGTAAGAAGACTCGGAGAGACGGGATTGCAACCCATGGCCGAGTACTATCCGACCGGAATAGAGTGGGATTGTCGTATTGAGACGCAATCCAACCGAGATGCCCTAATATGTGAGACTGCGGCACGGTGATGTGATGTTTTGGCTCGACCATCTTTGTGATGGTTCGGGTGCGGTTGTTCACTGGGAGAAAGACTGTACACCTAGAGGCCTCGTTTATCATGTTATGATTAAGTGGTCGACTAGCACTTGAATGTGGCCTATGCTTTAGATGTGTTCTGAACTGGGCTGGTTTTTTGTTAGCCTCGACACGTAGTACTCTCGATTCTGTCTGTGGTCCGTGGATTGAACCGGGGGTGTTACAAATGGTGGTATCAGAACATGGTTTTTTGTATCATGCTTTCAGGACAAGGGATTTTAAAACGGTTTTATCGAGTCATGAGGTGCAAAAGCACCATAGGAATCTGGACGCGTCTGTTAGTTAGGATTGTGAGAGAATTGAGTTTTTCCTCTCGAAATAACCTGACCTTGCAGCTTTGTGATGCAGAGTATTTGGCAAGATGTGTAACGCTCGTCATTGGATGTTGCCTGGAGATAGCGACAATGACTGGTTTTTCACTTTGGAAGACGACCCGAGTGACTCTGAATCGTTGGGAGATTCTGATCCGTCCGATGCAAACTGGTTAGTCCTCACTGATTACGAAGCCTTGGAAACAGACCAAACGGCAGAAGGGGACAGTTTGGCAGAACACTTGCATCAGGTGTTAGGACCCGAGCTTGGTCCACGACCGGTGGCACATATGACCGAAGGTACCAACACTGCATTACCGGTAACAGTCAGAGCCAACGGCTCCAACCCCAACAGTCGAAATTATTGACATCTTATCAGGAGGGACGACCCCGAATGCTTTGAACCCAGATACTCCCTCAAGGATGATACCCGATGACGCTGGGCAGAACCAGAATTTCTCTGCCAATGTACCTAAGATGGTTGGAGAGGATCAGGAGGGATTCATTTATCCATTCGTGCCCACGGAGAGTGGAAATGAGTAGCTGTCTGCGTCGGTACAACTTAATGCGAGTATGTGGGGTAGACCGACGGCCGAACCAGGGGAGGAAGTACCCACAGTGTTTGATATGTTCCTGGATGAGAACCCACAGATGGACTGGGCGGAGGGGCTTCATGAATACGAAGATCCATCGTGGAGTATTGCAGATCAAACTATGGGAATTCCCGTGGAGGGGAACTCAAGTGCAACATATGAAGTTGGCTCAGAGGCGACCCAGACTACGAGTAAGAGGCGTACTAGTGTGGAGTAGCCACAGTACCCAGAGATCATTGTAATTGATGACGAGACCAGTGAGGCGGGCGAGAACTCGAGACCTTTGATGGGGGGGTACGTATGTGGAGCAAGGGGAATCTAGCAGAGGGGGACGGCCGCCAAGAAGGTACCCCAGGATGAGAACCCTTAGGCCAAGCAAAGTCACCATTACGTGTGCACAATGCGGGGGAACCAGACACTTCAGTCATGCTTGTCCGAACGTGCGTGCAGAAAACCAGCGAGCACCGAGACACAGGTTGTGTCCCGAATGTGGGAAGTGGGGGCGGCATCTTGTCTACTGTCCACTACGTCGCCGTGCTCCACTTGTGAATGAAGCAAACCGTCCAGTGACAAGGTCGGTAACAAGGCAAAGGGCTGAGGAGTAGGCAGCCGCAGAAGGTCGTGGTGACAGGACCTAAATCGTATAGTATTGTTGTGACTAAGGTACGTTTGGGTGCCAACTAAACTATGATATGCGTATTGCATGTTATGCATGCTGGATTGGTGTGATGATTGATGTTATGAATGATTTTTATTTATCATCTCGGTTAGAGTTTTATGAGATGGTTTTATGATCTTGAAAAGTAATAAGTGTTGCCCTAAGTCGAGAAAGTTGTTGGAACTAGGTGGTTAGATACCTAGTATAGATAGGTTGATGGAAAAGTCTAGAGTGACCCTTCTCTTGCAACCTGAGTCATACTGAAACCAAGTGAAGTTGGTTAAAATATGGGAGTGTTTGTTAAATAGGGAACCCTTTAAGGAATCCTTATAGGTACCCTTGAAAGGTGGATGAAAATGGTTGAGTAAAGTAATGGGTAAATCGGTGTGAAGAGCTCTGTTAGTGGTTGAGTTGCAAGCAAGGAGTGTCTTTGATTTGGGGACGTTGAGATAAAGAAGAATTGGCTAAGGTATAGCCAAGAGTGTTTGTTATGTGGAAAATCCGACGGGTTAGGGCTATGAAGGAGACTCGAAGAAAGTGATCCAAGAAAGAGGACATCATGCTAGTGGCTTCTTATTTAAGGAATACAATGGACGTATTTCGTTGCTGTTTGAACGTTTGAGTCGGAGTTGGTCGGGGGAGCTATTGCGGAATGTATGGCAGACATCAAGCTTTGAGGGTCAGTGTTTGTAAACCAGAGACGTTATCGCTATGGTGGGGAGATCGAGTTGTGATATGGACGAGTATGAGAGGAGGACGGTCAGCCTAGGTACCAGATATGATGGTCCTAGCTGAGTCTGAAGAACGCTGGGAAAAATAAATTGAAAAGAGTACTCAGTGGATGTAAAGAGAGAGAGTTATGGTGATCAACCAAAGGATATTCATGGGAGACAAGCACACGAGTCTTATGACCAAGTTTGGTTATATCGTGTTTGGCTTGGAGGATAAGGAATTGTCCCGAAGAAGAGTAGATCAAATCAGTGGAAAAGCGTCCAACATCGAGGGACGGTCTAGACGAGATGAGGGAGAGTACGAATGCATACAGAACGGTTGGGTATCGTGATGTTTCAAGAATGAATACTGGCGGCAATACGAGGTGAGGAGGCAAGTTTCTCGGAAATTATATTTAATCAAGAGGAGGTGAAGTGCAAAGGGTAACAAGGGTGAAGGAAAGCCTTTGATATATCCAAAACTCTTGGGAATTGACCTAAGGCTGTAGATGTTTACTCTCAGTGTTTAGCTTGACGATAGTATGAACTTCGTGATGATGTTATGATTGGATCGAGCAAATGAAGAAGTCTTACGACCAAACTGAATTATTTTATGTTTGGTTCGTGAGATAAATTTTTGCCCTGGAAAAAATAAATTTGGATCGTGGGAACTGAGATGGAGTGTTGAAAAATCGGTACGCGGTGCGCGACGCGTGAGAGACGGTGCACGAGACGCGGTACCCGATGCACGGTACACGGTGCGCGACGCGTGAGACACAGCGCATGTGATGCGGTACGCGATACACGGTACATGGTGCGCAGGACACGATACGCAATGCATGGTATGCGATACGCGAGGCGCAGTACGCGATGTACGGGACGCGACGTACTGGACGCGGTATGCTATGCACGGTATGTGCATTACCGGGAAGGAGATAATTTACAATTTATTATGAGTTTTAGTCGGGCAAAAAGGAATCTGTCTTGATTGAATCTCATATTTTGAGAAATGGGTTTAGCCCGAGGGAAAGTATCATCTGATTGGAGATCTAAAGATGGCATTAAAGTGGCCCTACCCGTGCGGTGAGCAGCACAAGGAAGCATTGGGTGGTTCAACTAAAGATGAAATTTTGTCGTGCTAAACTTAGTTTGGTGAGAGCAATGGTTAATTCTAGTTCTTTTACTCAAGTCTTTGCTGAATTGCTTCAGCGCATGGTCTTGCTTGAACAGCACTCTACCTATAAAGGTGTGCGTGTAAGACAAAAACCCTACCAGCATTGATCTGGCCAAGCTATGGAAAGCTGTATGGGGTATGCAGAGAGACTTTGAAGATCTTTTCAGAATGGGAATGCCATAAAGAAGTTAGAAGATCTTATCTAGGAAAGGCAAGGAAAAGGAAATACGGAGAAGTCTTACAAATGATGGTGATACCTCAAAGATGATAGTACCGGTAGGTTTTGTAGGAAGTCTGAGAATGGTATTATCAAAAGGTGTGAGAAATCCTTGAATTAAGCAGAGTATGATAACCGTCAGCTGTTTTGAAGCTGAGACAGAAACTAAAAATAAAATTCAAGCAGGGGATCTTGCATCAATGGTCAAGGGATGGATGATAGAAAAGATGAGCAAGTAAAGACAAGAGTATAAGAGAGTTAGAACATGGTGATTTTACTTCCAAAAAAAAAAAGTCTTGGTAAGGAAGTCCTGAACTGTGAAGATATCGAATTCAATCAGTAAGGAAGCTGATGAATAACTGAGTTGGAAACAAGGAGTAAGAAGAGTGGGGAGCTTTGAGTTGAGAAATATACGACAGTCTCTGTAAGGAGGGGAGAAGACGAGATAAGAGAAAACTGTTTGAAGCGTGTTCAGAGAACAGATCAGTGAGTAAAAGAGTTGATCAAATGGTGGCATCAGTTATGGTGACTGACGAATACTCAGAGAGCTAGGAATGTTCTGAATCGAGAATTCGAGGACGAATTCCTTGTAATGAGGGGAGAATATAATGACCCTGCCGAACACCTAGAACGCCCAGGACGATGGTCGATGGACGAGGCCATCGGGGACAATTTCAAAAATTCTGGGACTTGGTATGGAGAAATCTAAGAGTTCAAGGAAGTCAGTAAAACAAGAATCGGTCCAAGCAAAATTCATTTGCTATGGTTAAAAATTCGGCGAACCAGTTAGTCTGTCCGAGAGGCCGAACAGTCCATTTAAGGGGTGGAATCAGTCCATCGGCGAGTCACCCGTCTCAGGAGTTAGGCAGTATTTGTTTTATCCTTTGAAGAGTAATTCTGATGAAGGAAAATTAGAATGACTCAAGAGAATGAGATATCCACACATTGTTTCCCGATAGTCCCGAAATCGACTGAACCAAAGACCAAGGCATTTTCCAAATGGGGAAAGAAGTGGGAATGACTTGGAAATGTCTAAGAAATAATAAATGAGGAGTTTTGGTGAAGGAAATTCTCAAAAGGCTCGATTGGATTTTGAAATGGTTCGGGGAGACCGAAAAGGGGCCATAGCGGCCGAACTGAGCGGTCCGAACGGTCCGATGGCTCATGGATTGTACTGATCCATCCGAAAGGATGCAATAGGTTAATAGAGCTATGTTTTAAGTCTCAGACTGAGAAGGGAAGGCCAGGCGTGTGTCCATCACTAAACAGCCAATGGTATGATGACACCCATACAAAGGGACAAAAACAGCTGTTTTTATCTGACTAGAACAGTAAATCTACTCTAGCATTTGAAAGTAGCTCTGTTCCCGCCTCAGCATTAACCAAGGAAGTGAGGACACGTTTGCTGCTGAATGATCTGGATAGGAATTGATTAAAAGTAATTAATCGCGGATTAGTGTGGGCGTGACATCTGTCCAGGTAATTTTGCTGGCAGCCTAAGTTACTGATAAGTCACAAGGGCTACTTAAGCTGATCTGGGAATCTAGGCTATAGCTTTGAAAGGTCGAATTCCGCATGTGCCCCTTTGACCACGCAATGACACCCAAGCACCTAAGGAATCCTTAGACCATCAATATCGAGGGTATTTTGACCCATATCTTAAGTTAAAAGGATTTTAAAATAAATCAGAAAGAAAATAAATAGAAGGAGACGTCGCTTAAGTTAGGACGCTAGGAGACGGTATGCACTGCCAGGCGTCGCCATCGCCATATTATTGGTTAGTAAAATCTGTTTTTTTTTCTTTTTCTTTCGCAGCAAAAATCAGTGCTTCTTGGTCTCCAATGCTTGTGAGAGAGAATTCGTGTTCTTGGTCTTTAATCTCTCACCATCTCTTTTAGTATATTCTTCTTCTTTAATTCAATTGATTGGTGATTTGAATTCAATTGATTAAAGAATTTTTTTTCTCTCAAGTCAATTGAAGGTTTTCCTATTCATTGGTTTATAAAATCTGTTGTCATTTTTCTTTTTGACGTAAATTTGTTTTTTTTCATCCTGTCTTTTATTAATCTCAAAGCTAACTTCTTTCTTCTCATTCGTATATGGATCGATTTCTTTGAGGAAGAGCAACTGTTTTGCTTCTTTTCTCTGATGGAGGAAGCAACGAGAAGAAGAGATGGCGCAGCAAATAACATCATCTCAGTTTCACAAATCAAAAGCTCTCGACAACATATATGTAACTTCTGGATTCTGGGTTTTATGTCTCTTCTTTGGAATTTATCTATACCAATTCGAAATTGGGCAAAAATGAAACTTTTTTTTTTCTTTTTGGCCATTGATCTTCGTCTGCTACAAGCTTCTTTTTGGTTTTTGTTAACTCTTAAGGTTTTGATTTTTTATTTGTTTTTGAGCGTAGATGGTGGGAGATGAAATTGATAAAAGAGCTTATGGTCGAGTTTATAAAGGATTAGACTTGGAGAATGGAGAGTTTGTGGCCATTAAACAAGTCTCATTGGAGAATATTGTTCAATAGGATCTTAACACTATTATGGTTTGTTACTTTTATTCATCTATCAAAATTCGTTATCTGGTTCGTCTTAGTGTGATGTTCGTTATTTGGTTCGTCTTAGTGTGACCAAATGTGGTCTCGAATTTCTCTTTGTTATTGCTTCTATACTGACTTGAATCCTGGTTGTGTTATATGTCGATGATTCCCAGTTGTTGGAAAGTATTCACCAGCAAGAGATTGATCTGTTAAAAGTAACTTCTTTCTTCCAATATCCCATAATCATTGTTTCTGTTACAAAATTCTTTAGCTTTTACATTGACTAGGCATGTATAGCTTGATTCTGTTTCTCAACTGGTTTACAAATTTGGGATCCTAATGCTAAGTATCTGTGAACTTACATCAAATTGACCACTTTCTGAAAATTTTGCCTGCAGAACTTGAATCATAAAAACATTGTCAAGTATCTTGGGTCGTCAAAGACAAAGACTCACCTTCACATTATTCTAGAGTAAGTAGCTTTTTGTGTTTATTCTGGTACATGCTGAGCTATGGTTTGGAAACTGAAAGTCAATCATGTGTTTGCAGGTATGTTGAGAATGGTTCTCTTACAAACATTATTAAACCAAATATTGTTAAGAGACCCTTAGGGTTTTACCAATATAGGATAGAAAAACAATGGTTTTTAATTAAGCCTCTTAAGTTAGGTTAATTAATATAATATTGGTTAAGAGACTTTAATGGGGATATACCAATAATTATGTTCTTATATATACCCATTGCTCCCATTTCACTCCAGCATTTGGCAAAAACGTTTTATCACCCTTGAACTCTAGAGAATCACCGAGAGTAAAAATGTTTGCTTAAGGAGAAGAGCTGGAACCTAAGTTAGCTAACCAGAACCAAGTTAGAGAGGCGCTCGCGGTAAGTCCTAAGTTTCGAGAAAGCTAAGTTTAAGTGGTGTTTAGCCCGGTCTTAATTAAGTGTTGGTTTTTAAAACCATAGACCAGACTGGAGGGTGCTAAGAAAAATCTGGATTAGGTGAACCTTCGAGTTTAACGTGAGTCCCGGTTGTTTGGTCCTTGTGTGACTAACATGTGCAGGT
Organism: Sisymbrium altissimum; assembly: GCA_900406495.1. NCBI lineage: Eukaryota > Viridiplantae > Streptophyta > Magnoliopsida > Brassicales > Brassicaceae > Sisymbrium > Sisymbrium altissimum. The sequence goes on along the minus strand of OVBI01003830.1, from coordinate 1,713 downwards.
GAAGGACGTGAAGCTTCCAGTCCGGACGGTTGTTAATACCCGGACAGAGTTTGATGTCTAAGAACCCGAGGTGTTATGCTGCGGTGTTGCTTGGACAGATGGAGAACTAATTCGGTGGTTGTATGGTTAGACCGACACGCCTGAATGTCAGTTGCTCCGGAGAAGTAGGATTAGCGGTCGTATGGTGAGACCAACACGCTAGGGCACTACTCTCCAGTGTTGATGATGTTGATTTGTCATTGTGAAACATACTATAATTATAAGGATGCATGTTAGGAAGGTGTAGTGAGTCTTCCCCATGTCCCTTACCAAGTGATTGGATAAGAAGACTCGGAGAGACGGGATTGCAACCCATGGCCGAGTACTATCCGATAGGATAGAGTGGGATTGTCGTACTGAGACGCAATCCAACCGAGATGCGCCAGTATGTGAGACTGGGGCTCGGTGATGTGATGTTCCGGCTCGACCGTCTTTGTGATGGTTCCGGTGCGGGTGTTCACGGGGGGAAAGACAATACACCTAGAGGCCTCGTTTATCATGTTATGATTAAGTGGTAGCATACTTAGTAATATATACTAGTGTCATGCGTGATTGGTTATGCATCCGCTTGTTGATATGATGTGTGTGTCATGATTGTTTCGCTTCGGCTATGGTTGTCTTTCGAGTTGGTTGTTAGTGGGTCAGGGACTCATTTCTCTTTCTTTGTGTGCAGGTAACCGTAGTGTGAAATAGTGGTGCAGACGTGTAGGTTTTCCAGAGTAGTTTTTGGTGTGCTTTCTGCAAAACTTGTACGTATGTTTGTTTATACGGTTTGTATCCAGCATGTGGATAACCGGTTTGTAAAACAGATCCATTGTAAAAAGGATTTGACTATGTAATAAACGGTTTACTGAATAAAAAGGAATGTTTTGTGTGTGTATGAAAACCCTTTGTATTTGCTGATATTAGCTTTGTCCAAGTTAACACAACCTTTGGTTAGAGTATGGGTTGGTAAGCCTTAGGCTCTGGCTAAAATGGGTCGACTAGCACTTAAATGTGGCCTATGCTTTAGATGAATTCTAAACGGGGCCGGTTCTTTGTTAGCTTCGACGCATAGCACTCTCGGTTCTGTCTGTGGTCCGTGGATTGAGCTGGGGGTATTAAAGACACCCCGACAGACAGCTCCCAACCTCTCCACTGGCCACAAGGACAGAAGCTATCATGGAGGATGATGGGAATCAATACATGCATCCAGACGGTGACTCGGAAAGCAGCTCGAACGATGAGGAGCAGCTTGATCCAGAGCAGAGAAATAGGAGCAAGGATGCTGGAAAGGCGAACAAAGAACACATGAGGAAAATTGCCCGAGGGAATATTGGTGGTGGTCGAGGAAATCAGGACGAGCATCGAGACGGATCGGACATCTATCGAGACGCGAGGAGTTTCCCTCGAGACGCGAGGAGTTTCCCTCGAGACGCGGAACATACGGTCTATCGCTTTGACCCGAGTTCGGAAGGAAATGAGTTGGTCCGTGCTTCCCGGGCAAAACATCGAGCATCACAGTCAAACGATGTTTCGGGACATAGAACACTGCGCGATCGAGACGCGTCCCGTACGGCGTCTCGTACAGATGGATCATCCGTTCGAGACACGGCCCGCATCATGATTACTCGAGACGCGTCCCGAGAGCAGTACGAGCTATCACGATCAACACCCGATGGTGAACCCGATACT
>OVBI01003829.1:0-10370 GCA_900406495.1 Sisymbrium altissimum | reverse complement strand
CCACGATTTCCAGTAAGAAGCATTCACGTGATAGTCATCCAGCAGTATTTTTCGTATTCCCGCAGGGGTTGGACCTCTCTTGATTCCAACGAACCAGCTCTGCATTAGCTCCCCAATCACTTGGGTAGTTGCTAGACGATGGTAGTTCTGCCTGGCATCTAAACAGCAGGTGTGCGTGAGGGTTGCTTGCCGGATTTGAAAATTCCCGGTATCGTCTACTACAGAGGCGTATATCCTCCACTCACATTCTTTGGATACACACCGAAGGACCATGAATCGAGGGGTAGATCGAGATGTTCTGAAGTGGAACTTCCGGTTTATAGCATGGATTGCTATTTTAATCTTACAGTCTATCTTGGATTTGAACACCCTCCCCACGAACAAGCAGTCGCCTTCATATGCTACGTCACCCAATGCTCCATCCAAACCTGATCTCATGAAGTGTTAACCATATGAGTATTCCGCATGAAAAAATAGAATAGTATACGCATAAACTTTATACTATACTATAATATGAAGTAAATAGTACACGTAGTAATAACATAGTATATACGGAGTAATATATACTATTAGATACTCCACTATTTAATATGCTCCGTATTAATAACTGCATACTATTCCATTATATTGAAGTAAATATAACATTTATTAATAACATAGTATGCATTCTAAATAGTAAAGACAAGCTTACCATCTACACCATCTACACTGGTGGAGCGTCCCTGCCAAACAGTGCCGGATCCTCACTTTCATCCACCAGCATATGGTGGAGTGAATTCTGAAAACGTGACCAACGACGGCCCTCCTCTTCCCCTACCCCGGTATCACTGGGTTCATCATGTGTCATTGATACCGGATCTTCAAATAGATGTCTCCGCGTGGGTCTACTACTTTGCCCCGGGTTTGGTTGGGTGAGCAAATGGCAACTCCGGAACCCTAGCCGCGTCATCGTCGGAGTCAGAATCGGCATTTGCTACGGTGGCTTTCCCTTTCCCTTTGTCTGATACATCCGGTACCGGACTTGGCAACGCACTATGCCCTCCTCCCTCTCTTATGACAATCCCCCGGGATCGTGGGACAGGTGGACGTGGTGGCGAAGTCAGTTCCAATGCCGGTTGGGTCAATACACCGCACGGGATCGTCAGGGGGGTATCAGACAACCCAAACTCATCCCAATCGATGTTGTCTCCGTCAGTCGAGGAGTCGTCATCTGGAAAACTCTCCTCCGGCTGTACAATCGGATTTTTCTCTGACTCCGGTTGGATTAAAGCGGTTTTTACTCCATTAATAACCTGAGAAATGGTGATGAATAGATTCACCTCCTCAATTTTCCGGCGCATCTGGACGAACACCTCCACCTCGTGGTCGTCTGAAATAAACTGCGGCGTTGACCCATCACCATCGTCGATCTGTATCCACTCCGGATACTGATACGACAGTTTTACAGTCACTGTCTCCGCGTTGATGTTCAGCCGCTCCTTCACCATCGAGACCAAAAGTTCGTACGGAAGGCCGGATCTGAGCTGGATGTGCTTCGTGGGCTCATCAACCGTCTGATCAAAAGCCCATTTGCCTGCTTTCTCATGGATCCATGATCCAATAACGAGGTTCACCTTATCCCGTGAATCCATCTGGCCGACACCACGTGAGAAATAAATTCTGTTAGTAACATGTTATACCATAAACAAATGAAGTTAGGTACAGAACAGAAAGTTTTTGTTGCAATCTTAAACACAGACAACATAAGAAAGCAGGTAACCGCCCAGAAGTAGTACAGACAGATAGTAAGTTAAAGCTTTTTACCTGAGAACTGAAGTTACTCCCATTAAATGTCCCGCCTTCGTCTTTCTCACTCATCCCTACCTTTTCCACTCGAGCAATAACTAACAGTATACACCCTACCGCTTTTAATAGAAATCTTCTTCGCATACTTACCACCACAAAAAGAGGGAAAATCTACTTAAGTTAAACGAAGATGGTAAGTGTTATGAAACAGATGTGATCGTTTAGGGTGGCTAGAGTGACTTCCTGCAGTAGCTACATGGCGCTTGTGTCAGAAACTCTACCTCTCTCTCACAACACGCCCACTCGCAGCAAGGGTCTGTGTCGGCAACATTTGGGCCAAAAGTCCACTTATTAAACACAGATCTTTACATGGCTATTTGTTATAAATTTGGACCCAATATAGTCATCTAGCAAATCAACCCAATATAAATCTAGTTGTATTATAAAAAAAAAAAAAAATTAAAAAACCAAACACAAAATAGTTCAGATCCGTCTCATTTTCTTTCCTAACAAATCATTAACCAACTTTTCAAAGTCAGTTTATCTAACCAAACCTCTTTTAATAGATAAGATAATAAAACAATTTTATCTTTCTCGTGACATATTTAAACGAAGGTAAAATTTCATCAATTTCAACTTTGACAAATTTCTGTCAGCAACTGCAATTAACACTGGATTCATCAACAGTATTCAATAAGTAATCCATGAATAAGGATAAAAATCATCAACTTTCTCCAAAAACTTTAACACTTTAATAAGTTTTGTAACTTCTTTCGTCAAAAATTCTGTTAAAAGTTTAAATTCAGAACTTTTTTTATTACCAATAATATCTGAGTGCTCTCTATGAGTTAGAGACTTTTTCAAGATTGGTATAAGATGCCATCAAATTTTTAGTATTCGATGACTGCAACTTTTTCAAACCGAACAAAAAACTAAATATTTGTTCATATTTCTCGAACTATTCAAAATTTGTCTCAAGTGAGTATAAAGCTTTATTTAAGATTTGGATGAAATAGTAAAACTCTAAAGTTTTCCATTGGTGATAATATCACACTTCTTCAATATTTAATTTGTGATTCTCATCATAATGTCTTTTTTTTAGTAATCCGCTTTAATTTGTTAGGAAATACAACCTCAAATTTCCATAAATTATGTTATCTATATATATTCTGCTATTTCCTTGGCTTCTAATTTTGATTTCTTAAAACCCGAATCTCTATACTTTTAGAAATAATAAACTAGTCATTTCAACTAAAAATAATTATATTAATGTCCATGTCCTCGGACTGCAAACTCTTACTAACAATGTTAACTGCGGATAGGAGATTATACCAAATAACCACAGATTCCAAGAACTCCAAAGTTCTGATTCTTTGTGTTTTACTTCTGGTAAAACATTCAGCGTCACTCTACTTCTTCGAATCATCACTATTTTAAAATATATAAATTAAAGCGTCTATGATTTTAGGAGCGTAAAGTTTTATTACCTTAACACTTTCAATATGACTCTTCCATTGAGCATTTGACAAAGCTTAAATGTCACGCCATTCACATGACATTAAAATACTTTTTATCATTTATTTGACGACTAGAAAAGCAATAAGTACACTTAATAATCCAAAACAACAAGATTGTCTTGGTTGTCATATCACAAAATGCAAGATTAAAACTATGAAAACTACAAGGTGTATAAATTTTCTTTGATTCATTTTCAGAAATCTTTTATGTACTCTTTTATGCTTCATATTCATGTTAGCACCATTATCATAACTTTTTCCCATCACATCATCAATTTTCAAATTAAAAGCAACCAATACATTTTGAAACTGGTAGAAAAGTCTTTCTCTAGATGTATCATCAACTTTAAAGAATGTTAAGAAAAATTATTCGATCTCAGTTAAAGTTGTTGAAACATCTACACCACAAATGATAGCAGCCATTTATTCATGATGGCTGATATTTGGAGTGAAATCAAGAATGATATAGAAGAATTTTGCACTTTCAATTGTTTTTATAATCATTGTAGACTATGTAAACATATAGTTAACTATAAACTATAATATTATATAATTATGGTAACAAAATATTTAACTCTGTTTCAAAATAATTAAGCATATATGAAATTAGATTGATGTATGTTTTGATAAGAGAATGTATAAAAATTGTAGTTGTATTTTATAGTTCATTATTTCAAGTATATTTACTATATAGTTAATTATTACTATTTTAATTATAAAATTTTTTGAAAATTTGTAAAGTTAACTAGTACATATTATTTTTTCAGTACTTTTGTTTTTTTTTCTGAAAAAAGTTGTTTGTCATTATTCTATGTAATTTCTCAAATATAAATTAATTGAAAGGATAGTTTCGTCTTTATTTTCTTCTCTCTGTTATATATCCAATTTTGTTTTCCCACTATGTTACTTTATATATTATCATCCAAAAATGTATTATTTGACCAATTAACCCAAAATTTTATGGTTGTGTACAATCTTATTAAAAAATAATTACCAATTGATTGTAATTTTCCGAAAAAGGTGTTAAAGAACATCCCTCACATGTATAATATACAAAAGAGATGAATGATAGACAAAAATAAGATCAGCATTGACTCTTATATTCGAAAATAGTAAACAAGATATATTTTTCTGTAAATTTTTTAACCAAAGTGACAAAAGTCAATTGACATCCACAAAATCTACTGAATGGATAAATATTTTAAAAAGGCCTAGAGAGCGTGAATCTAATAGTGATCATATTGTGTGCATGAAGAAGTTGATAGAACTGAACTCATGTCGTAGAGAAATCAGATTATTGGTAAGAATGCTCATGATGAAATCAATAAGGAGAGAGTTCATTAGAAACAGGTGTTGCTTAGGATAGTTTATATGGTAAAAAATCTTGGTAAGAAAAAAAAGCATTTCGTGGAAGCAATGAGAATATTGGCGAAGAAGGTTGTGGTAATTTTTTATGTTTTATTGAAGTAATTGCTGATTTTGATCTTATTATGATAGAACATCTGAGAAGATATAAAGAAGGCGAGTCTCATTCTCAATAACTCAGTAACAAAATGTAAAATAAGTTGATAACTTTATTAGCTAATAAGATAAACTGAATCCTTCGATATGTCCAGCTGATCGTACTGTTTTCCGAGCGGTTTGTCCGAAAAACCGATAAAAGCCACGATTTCTCGAAGTAAGACCATCAGCTCATCAGAGGCTATGCACCAGCTCGGCATTCACTTCTTCGCCATTGCTGAGCTGGATGGTCTTCTACCTGTCCAGGAATTTTTCAGCTTATTATCAAGTCCCGGTTTCCTTTGATTTTTTCCTCGATACGCAACCAGTTAGGCATTTCACCTTGGAACACAACCAGCTCGGCAAGATCAGTAGACCAGCTAGGCATTTCACCTTGCCCATGGAAATGCTGAGCTGGATGACTTATGCTATCATCTTTACTTCTAAAATACCAAGCTGAACTGCTTTGTAACCCAAAATGCCGAGCTAGATGCATAAAATCAAGAGGAGGCAGAACTGGGGACCAGCTCGGCATTTTTCCCCTCAGAAAATGCCGAGCTGGATGATGGAAGTGTCCAGAAGGTAGCCAGCTCGGCATTTCATCTCCTCAGGGAGTTATGCCGAGCTGGTTGATCATTTCGACACTTTTGCGAGCTCTTTCGAGACTTATCGATGTTTTCGTAAACTTTCCGAATTTTATATCGAACTTCGCATTGCTTTCGGAGAGTATTGTGTCGTTTTTTGTCCATCGAAAACGACGAAACATTAACTTAAGTCAAACCAGAAAGTCAAACCGAGGAAATCGTTGGACCAAGGAAAAATGCCGAGCCGGATGGAAGATTTTCGAAGATTCTCGAATATCCCTTGAAGTCAGTGGAAAAAGTAAAGACATAGGCTCCCACATTGGGAATTTGGTTAGTTTAGGCTTAGGGTTGTCTAGTATAAATACATATTTATGTATAGCCTTCAAGGCAGACTTAAATAACTCGAAATCTCATACTTTCGGATTTGACAATAAAAATCATTCTCTATCTTTCTTTTTTCGTTAATATTTACTTTTTTATCTATCTTTACTTTTGCAGAAATTCTTTAATATCTTTCGTGAAGTTTATCTTTCCAGAACTTTTAGGACCCTATTATCGAATTTCCTTTCCGAAAATACATTGTGTGAAATCTCGTTCCCACATGCGCCGTAAAAAACACACACTTGTACTAGTAGTAATAAAATGCACAATGTTGCATTTTTACACTTTTTAAGTTAATAAGTTGAACAGTATTTTAAATTAAAATTTTGTAGTTGTACTAGTGAGTAGAAAATTAAAATACATTTACTACAATTTTATGTAATAACATAAGTTAAAATACTTTGTTTATTTGTTTCACATAACAATGAGGTTAATATATACATATTAACAATGGAAATGTAAGGTAGTTTCAGTAAAACTAATATGTTATGTTTATAGTGACAAAAAAACTATATATTTGGCTAATTAGATGTTTTATACAACAATATAGATTTTTTTTTTACTATATGAAATATATGTTGGGTTAGTAGCCTTATTTTGTGTTTTTTTGTGTGAAGAATGCTATTATACTTAGTTATATAATATATAAAATTAGTTAAACCTAGTTACGTCACAACAGAAATAACATAAATAAGTTATAAATATAATACATTATTTATCCAAATTTATACTAAAATATATTTTTTTTGCTATGTAAATAGTTAGGATACAACCATTAGCTATATCTCAGCTCTGCCATTTGAGACCAGTACATCTATTATGTAAATAGTATCCTTCATACTCAAAATGTATGTTTGTGTGGTTAATGTTCATTATCTCTTGAAAATAGAAATAGAAATACCAATCGAGAATTACACAATGTATCAGAATTATACCATTTATACCAGTTGATTTATATCTCTCAGTTACATTTATTTATACTAGTTGTCTATTATATTTCAGTCGTACCATTTGTCATATATCTGTAAATTTGGCGAGTTTGAGCTTTAATAGCGTTCTAAGCTATCTAATAATAACTACTATTTAAGAGTGATAATCGACAAACCAATGTTAAGACCTAAGTCCATAAAACAAGGTTACCGATCTATACACATCAAAATAATAAATTTTCAAATCCAATTCCTAAATTTTGAAATTCTTTAATAATTATAATTTAGATGAATTCCCGTATGATTTGAAGTTTCAGCGATGGCAGAAGAAAAAAAAAAAGAAAAAAAAAGTTATGAAAATTTGCAGAAAGAAAAGGAGGCAAAAATGGAGACAGAAGCGGAGCTCGACGAAAGCGTAGGCAGTCAAACTCACGTGAAGAACGAATTCATTTTTTATTAGTAATTTTAATTTATTAATTTTATAAAATAACTGAACGAATTTTAGGTTAAATAAAATTGTTTTTAATTTTCATTAAAGGTAAAAAAAAAGAGAATTTGTGTATACAGTGGCAATGCCATGGCAATGCTCTCTGATAAAATAAACTAGAGGTATGAGTTTTTCAATTTTGTCGACATCATGCAATGGATTCCGGGCTAACAGCAAACACTAGAATCTTGGCTAAAATGGTACGCGATACATCTGTAGAATTCCAGGTATCAACCAATTGCAACTATCTCCTACGAACTTATATCTCTCATTTGATCTATATCTTAATCTGTTTTGAGTAATCTGACTCATGAAAAAGATCGTAAAATGATTACGGCAGCAATTTAGGGATTGGCTGCCCATAGAGGAAAAATGAAAACAAGGGAGAATTATTAGAATGTGGGTAGACTAGGTGTAATTACATTAATACTTTCCAAACCGGCTCTTTACACTCGAAAATTGAACTTCTTACAACAGCTACACAAAAATGTTTTCGCGGTTTAAAAGTACACAAAATCTTAAATTCTGAGTATAACTACATAAACATCGAATTCTGATTTAATTTTAAAACAAAAAATCAATATTAAACCAAAAATCAAATTAATTAACCCAGTAAAACGCGGTGTATCCACATAAAAAGTTTGCCAACCTGCTCTTCACACCCGAAACTTCGACCTCTTCCTTTAACTACACAAATATGTTTTAATGACAACTGAATTAGAATCGAATGTAAACCGAATGAGATATTTAATTTCGGTCTAATTAAGTGGTTTCAATGATAAATCATTATTATCCCAATTTGATTTCTGAAAAAATTTACTAAAAGAAAATCTGATAAAATCATGAAACAATTATAATGACTATAAGTCTAGAATTCATGAGAGAGGTTGTTGTTTGGTTTACAATACTGTTATCTACCACTGAATCAACTGATCTGTTTTGCGAAAGAAGGAGAAATATTAGTTTATCCCAATTTTATTAGTAAATCCGGTTTGGTTTGAGTAATAATGATTTATCATGGAAACCACTTAATAAGACCAAAATTAAATATTTCATTCGATTTTCTCTTGATTTTAATTCGGTTTACATGTCAATTAGACGGTTATGTAGTTTCAACCAGAATAAAACATTATATGTAGTTTTAAATCACTAAAAAATATTTGTGTAGCTGAAGGAAGATGTCCACTTTCTAAGTGGTTTCATATGCAGAAACCTTGTGTTTTGGAAGGTACACCTCGATCATTGAACACATGTCCTTTTCAGCTCGGAACTCTCAGAAAGTGTCATCCAGCTCGGTTTCCAGGAAGGGAAGGATAAAACCGAGCTGAATGCATTATGCTGACCAGCTCGGTATCAAATAGGGAGGATGATACCGAGCTGGTACCGAGCTGACTGCTGCGTGCTATCCAGATTGTCGGTATGTCAGTCACCTCGGAATGATTGGCTGCCCAAAATACCGAGCTGGCTGTCCTCCAAGCTTGGTTGATTACCTTTTACTCGAAAAATCACAACTTTCGTCGGTTTATCGGAGGAATCGTTCAGAGGATGAAAGGATCGGCTAAACATGCTGATGAGATGTCAGTCAGCTCGGTACCATTGGCAGGTCTTGATACCGAGCTGGCTGTTCTTGTTTCGTCCAGCCGATCGTCTTTCGTTCGAAGAATTGCGAATTTATCGGTTTTCCGGAAGAATCGCTCAAACGACGAAGGGATCAGCCAAACGTGATGAAGAGATGTCGGTCAGCTCGGTATCACTAGCTGGTCCTTATACCGAGTTGGCTGTTCTTGTTTCGTCCAGCCGACCATCCTTTGTTCGATGAATCGCGACTTCATCAGATTATCTGAAAAACTCTCGAAAGACAGTATTTCATGCTTTCTTCGCAAAGTTATCAATGAAATGGTTCAAAGTGAACTCTCTATGAACTCATATCTAAATATGGTAAGTATTTTTTGATATTAAAATATTTTCATCATTAATTCCGGAAATATGGGTTTTGACCCTAACATTTAGCCCCCCAGCACGTCAATATCGAGTATGATCTTGACGCAGAATTTAAGAAATATAGTACGGGATTAAAGAGGTAAAATGTTTTGATCCCCATACTTCGGGAACTTTGATTCCACGACTTGAAAGTTCATACGATCTTTCTGGGTGATGGAGCGAGTTTTTCTACCGAGCTGATCGAGATTGGTTTGAAGAGCCTCTTGAGCTGTTTGCAAGATGGAAAAGAAGACCAAGCTGTTTGCTGAGGGAAAGCTACATGCTGTCTGTGCGTTTAAGGACTGTTGGAGCTTAAGTGTCTTGTATGCAAAGCGAGGATCGTTTTGAGGATACGCTTGGGATGTTGCTTCATTAAAAACCTTTTACTAAGAAAAACCCTTTGGAAAAAAATACGTAGTAAAGGAAAAGAGTGCAACGCATATAAGGATTTGGAATTGTCTTTCCAAAAAACTGTTCAAATTAAGTTTTTCCAAAGAGATTCTTCCAAAAAAATGTTTAAGTTAAGTTTTTCATAGAAGTTTTTCCAAAAAACTGTTTAAATTAAAATTTTCCATAGAGGTTCTTCTGAAAAACTGTTTAAGTTAAGTTTCTCATAGAAATTTTTCCGAAAAACTGCTTAAGTTAAGTTTTTCGTAGAAGTTTCTTCTGAAAAACTGTTTAAGTTAAATTTTTCGCGGAATATTTTTCCGAAACACTATTCATGTCCGAAATGTTTTGTAAAATTTTTCTGAAAACTGTTCATGCTAAGTTTTTCGAAAGTTTTCATAAAAGGTTTTCCGAAAAACTATTAAGGATAAGTTTTTCGGAAGTTTTTTTGCCCGAAACCAACTCGTGTACAACGAATACCGAGCTGGCTGCAAGGGATGGGCGTTCACGTGATGAATGCTGACTTTGGCCAACATTTTCTACCGAGCTGGATTGACAGGATCTTCCCTGAACACTCCAACGTAAGGCTGAATGGAATGGTACGTGCAGTGAGTTGATGGGAGGAATGAGGCGCGGTACGTGGAACTACGGACCAGGACGTGAATGGACCACGGGTTTGCGGGACGGTGGTACGTACTGCTCGCGGTTTCTTCCCGGATGGTCGAGGGTTCGGTTCTCGGCTGACGACGGTACGTGAGGTTTCTCAGCTCCAAGAAGCGACGATGGTGAGATAGAAAGAAGTAACTGGTGGTTTGATGGA
>OVBI01003828.1:0-10382 GCA_900406495.1 Sisymbrium altissimum | reverse complement strand
TTCGTCTCCAGCCATGGTTTCGAGGTTTCGACCTAGGGTTTTTGCTTTCAATAGTAAAGATTTCTCGTATACCCTCTTTCTAGCGCCAAATTGTGGGTACCGGAATTCACCTAAATGTATTTTCGTAAAGTTAATGTGAGGATCCGAGAATCTTGCGAGAGAAAGCAGAAAGTAGAAAGAAAGACCGAAAAAGGAAACTAGGTCAAAAAGAGAACGCACTTTTATTGCTATAATGTGTTGAACCGTTTTCGAATCTGTTCGAATGTCTTACAAGAGGTAGGGATCGATCTTTATATATACTAAGACATCCTAAGCCCTAAACTCCCTAAGTTTCGATGTGGGACAAATCTTCTTTCTTTTTTCCGATGATTTTCCATAAATCTTCGAGGAAGCTTCTAGAAGCTTCCATAAGTCGGTTTCAGCCCTTGTCGGTCCATCTTTCCAGCTCGGCCCAAGTCCATTCCTCGTCCAATGGTTTTCTTCGGTTAGTTTAATAGACGAAACATCGTGATGTTTCGAGAAACTTGCTAAAACATCGGTATGTCTTACAAAAAGCCCATAAAGACGAAGAAAGAAGCGAAACGAGACGAAACGAAAAGCGTCAGCCAGCTGGGTCAGTGTTTCCTACCAAGCTGTACAGCATTCATCATGCTGACTGTCCAGCTCTGTAGCCTGGGTGCAGGGAATGCTGAACTGGCTTGCTCCTAGGTGCATGATGTCGTCCAGCTCGGTATATAGGATGAGAGGAGATCTTCCGATAAGTCGTGGGATGCGTCCAGCTTGATATGATGAAGTGTGTCGGTCAGGTCGGTAGCCAGGAGGGTAGTTTTTACCGAGCTGACTAGCATATGCCGTCCAGCTCGGTAGAAATGGTGAAGGAAACATGCATTTTGCTGCTCAAAGCTTCCGTACCGAGCTGGACAGCAATGCCCAACCTGTGGACCCTATAACTTTCTCGTATGAACTCCGTTTGATCTGATTCTTCTTTCATGAGCTTCATAATTGAGTTAAGAACATTTTCCAAGTGGTTTCATGTTTAAACACCTTTTGGTTTGGAAGATACAACTTGAGCATTAAACATATATCCTTTTCACCTCGGAACTCTCGGAAAGTGTCATCCAGCTCGGTTTCCAAGTGGGGGAAGGATTCTACCAAGCTGGATGCATCATACTGTCCAGGTCGGTACCAAATTGGCAGGTGATACCGAGCTGGATGCATTATGACAGCCAGTTCGGTAGATTTGTACCGAGCTGACTGCTCTTTGCTGTCCAGATCGACGTTCTGTGGCAAGTGCTTGGCAAAACGTGCATTCAGGTCGTGTGTGTCAGTCAGCTCGGTAGGATTTGCTGCCAAAACACCGAGCTGGCTGTCCTGAAAGCCTGGTTGATTGCCTTTTACTCGAAAAATCGTAACTTTCATCGGTTCATCGAAGGAATCGTTCAAAGGATGAAACGATCAGCTGAACATGATGGAGAGATGTCAGTCAGCTCGGTATCACTAGCAGGTTTTGATACCGAGCTGGATATCTTGTTTCGTCCAGCCGATCATCCCTTGTTCAGTGATTTGCGAGTTCACCGATTTCTCGGAAAAACTCTAGAAAGACAGTTTTTTTTACTTTCTTTGCAGAGTTATCGACAGAGTGGTTCGAAATAAACCTTCTCCGAACTCATATCTAAATATGGAAAATTTTTTTCTGTATTTAAATATTTTAATCGTTAATTCCGGAAATGTGGGTTTTGACCCCAACACCTAGCGTGCAGTTGGAGCATTCCAAGCTCGAACATGATGCTTATGAGTGAACTTGATTCTCAAGAATTTTGCTAAGTGTAGGAGAGACTGTTCTTCACTTTGCCTTGATCATTGTTCTTTCCGGACAGCTATTTTACCAAGGTGATGAGAAGACCACCCCGAACCGAGATGTTTTTCTCGGAAGAAAGTTAAGCTCAGTTTTTGGCGAGCTGTTTTTCTCGGAAGAAAGTCAAGCTTGGTTTTTGGTGAGCTGCTTTTCTCGGAAGAAAGTTAAGCTCAAAGTTATATGGGAGTTTCTGAGCCGATAAAGGTTAGATCCTTTAACGATGAAGAATCTATCAGAAGTCATTCTTGCATCAAGTTCTGTATATGACGATGAAGTTTTCTCGGATGATAGATCCTTTCGTTTTCCATGAGAAGAGTTTCACGGAAAGATTTCCTAGAAGAGGAGTCTCGAAAGACTTCTCTTTCAAGGAGATTTGATCGAAACTGTCTCTTAGAGAAGATGAAAGTGAGCCATTTTACCTCGGGATGGAGTTACGCAAGAAAGAGTTTGCATGTCTCTGTTGATGGAACATGTTTTTCTGCCTAACATGAGTTAGTGGGCACAACGCTTATGTTCCCAGGAATGTATAGACCAGTGTGCTGAGAAGCGTTTTACTGGGTTTTGTTTGATCTATGCACTATACTGACTTCGTCTCATGAATGTTCAAGGAGTTCCGATTGCCCGTTCTAGATAAGAGCATGATAGGATTTTGATTGTTTGCTGCAGGAGAGTAGAATACCTCAAAGTTTTATACTCACTCATGATTCATTAGCATTTTAAGATGTTTAGAAGCGCTGTATGCATTTAGCGTTGATATTCCGTCGGCAGAGACTTTTCATGCCTTTATTCAATGAGAATATGCTTGCGTTTTTCATATAGAGTGCTGATGAAGTTGTGCCAGTGCTGCTAGGAAGCGTTTTGACTGGGCTTACGATAGGCTAGTGTTTTAGGAACTAGGCTATGCGTTTGTCTGGTTTTAGCGGACGCGAATAGACTCCGGCTTACCTACCCATTTTTTTGATGTTTGAAACACTTTACAATCTCGTCTAGTGGTATGCTAGATTGTGTTTCCGAGATGTTGAGACCAGTGTGCCATGGCCGGCGCTTACCAGGTTAGCAAGTTTGCAGTGAGGATTTAGGCAGTGCGAGTCTTTTAACATGCTGGCATGCCCCTCCCAAAGTCAAACCTAAGAACATCGTCCAGGATATACCTCTCGGATGTTAAGTTAGGATATACCTAACCTTTTCTTATATAGTGCGCTTTTATGTCCGTGCACCGACGTTACTGAACCTCTCCTTCATATAGAAGGTCGTGTCGGTGATAAGTTTTGTCTATTGGGGCCAGCAATGGTCGTAAAAGAGTTTAGTGAAACCGGTTTCATTTACTTTGAAGGTTTATGTGTTGAGTCGTGGATATCGAGAACAATACTGATGTGTTTGCTTTATTTTCCGAGAAATGATCCGAGAATTTCGTGTTTTTAGAGAATCGTCTCTAGGAATTGAGAATTCGGAAATCCTTTATTACTAGGAGTTCAGAACTTTATTTGGAAACTAAGAACTTCTCAAAGACCTGGAACTCTTTGGTCCTCTATCAAGTCCATTGAGTTCAGAATTTTTGTAGAATTTCAAAACTTCTTTTAAGCTCGGAACTCTTTGTGCTCAGAATTTGGAACTCATTGATTCCTTTTGATCGAAATATCAAAATTTACAATTTTTCGGATTCTCGGGACTGTCTATGATAGCATGAATGGTGATGAGTGTGTACACACTCCAACTCCCCCCCCTTCTTTTGTTGGAGGGACACATATACCTTTTCGAAGATTGGTTGCATACGTACCTCTTTCGAGGATCAAGCCGTCTCGTAGTTCAGTTGGTTTTGGATACGTATTTTTTTTTTCTTTTATTAATTTTTTTAGCGGCATTTTCTCAAGTCGTCCAGAGTCTAGACTCGAGCTAATGGCGCTTTTTGTGTTGAAATGGAGACTAGGTCTCCATGTTCTGTACCTGGGATGGTTCGGGTGCATATTTCGATGTCTTGAAGCTAGTTGCGGAAGTTTCGGCTTCCTGACTTGATGGTGTTGTTTCCTCTCCGGAAACTTCTTTCGGGGGAGTTTGTCTAGCCGATTTCGTCTTGTTGTGTTTGGGAGGCACCTCGTTGCTGATTTGACGTTTCTGGAATTTGTGTTCTGCTAAGAATCAAACTCGGGATTCCTTTTGATTCCCCCAAACGGTTTTTACGCCTGTTTTGGTTGGAAACTTCAGGCACAAATGATAAGTGGAGGGGATAACTCGCATTGAGTTAATCCAAGGGATCACCATGATGACATTGTAGATGGATGGATGGTCAGCTACTACGAAGTTGACGACTTTGGTAACCCTTCCTGCCTGGACATGGAGTTGGATGTTGTCCAAAGTCATAGTTGTTTCACCCGTAAATCCTGTTAGAGGTTTAGGAATGGGCTGAATCTCGGAGAAGTCGATTTTCATTCTTCGGAGATTTTCTCGGAAGATGACATCGATGGAAGTCCCAGTGTCAACTAGGATCCTGGCGACATCGATATCGCTTATCACCAGCTGGATCACGAGTGGATCGTTATGCAGGTGCTAGATCTCGGCGGCATCCTCTTCCTCGAAAGTGATCTGGAAATTGTCACAAGGTGCAGGTTGTGGCCAATTGGTGCTGGTTTCTGTCTGACGCTGATACTCTTTGATGGCAGAGACGGTATCAGGGCAGTACTGCGATCCAGCCATGACCATATGAACCTTTTGCCGACTGTTTGGTCCAGCGGGTTTCTCGGCTCTTCTTCTGCGTTTAGGATTTTCCGAGTTAGGCCTTTCTCGGGCCTCATTGGGTTGTTCCTCAGAGGTTTCTTCTTCTTGCTCGCTTCCCTCATGGGTTTCCATCACGAGAAATTTGGTGATATAACCAAGTTCTCCAGGTAAGAGCTTTTCTGTTAGCTTTGATCCAAGGGTACGACAATTCAGGGCTGAATGGCTGCGTGCCTTGTGGTGATTCCAGTAGGTGTTTTCGTCATAGGTAGAGCTATTACGAGTCCAGGTATTCGGATTCTTTCCTCGCCCGGCTCCTGACTGCGGTCTGGGTGATCTACCAGGGGATGGCCCTGTTCCTACCTGATAGTTGTGAGCCCCTCCTTTGGGCTCGAAGTTGACATACTTCTTCTCAGCTGAAGTGTTGGGTGTCGGAGATGTGCTCTTACTCGGAGGCTTAGGTCGGAGCTTACGTTCGTTCACTCGGATATCCTCCTCGAGCTTGATTAAGCCTGAGTCTCTATGGAGAGCATCTTGGATGGTTGGTGGCGTATTGAGCATCATTTCCTCCCGGAAATGCGTGTCATACCACAACTCTGTCGCTAACTCCATCGATATTGAGACTGTGGCCTTGAATCGCTCAATGAAGTTCTTGAGAGATTCATTCTGGCGTTGGGTAATTGTCCAAAGGTCAGCATCCCAAGTCTGCTGGTTTATGAACATGGAGTATTGCTTGAGGAAAGCCTTCGAGAGCTGTGTGAAGCTGTCGATGGAGTTCCTCTCGAGTTTTGAGAACCATTCTAGGGCGTCGCCCTTGAGGTTTTCGATGATAAGATGCAGTACCATGTGTCCTCTTCGTCCTTTTTGAATCCTGCATGTCCCATGGCTATCCGAAAGGATGTTAAGTGAGCCTTGGGATCAGTATTCCTGTCATATGATCGGATTTTCACCTTTCTGGGATCGGATAGTTTTGCGGTGGTGATACGATCCGTGAATGGCGTCTTTTGAGATTATTCGAGGACACGGTCAATCTCAGGTTCTTCGAGGACGCGATGGACTTGAGACTTGACCATCCTCATCTCGTCAGCTGCTTTGTCCAACCTTTTCTGTAATTCATCGATTTCGCTTTTCCTGGTTGCTTGCTGAAGATCGTTTTCTTGCTCGTGCAAGATAGCAAGCTCTTCCTCGGTCAGATCATTCTCATGATCCAAGAGGTTCTCCTCGCCCTCGGGTTGATCACCATTAGGTTGATCATCTGGAGAGGGATTTTCCTCAGTGCGTGTTGCATCGGTAAGGATGCTTATTGCGGTTGTATTCCCAGATCGTCGGATCGGGGGTGGACTTGTAGGGTTAATCCTACGCGTTGACGGAGTTTTTTCCGTGTTTCGACGCGGATCACACCTCAGAGAGCCATGACCTACCGGGGTTGTGAAGTCGAGACGCCTCCGTCGAGAGGGATGGGTTCTGGACTCAGCTTCCTTTCGGAAGTTTTCCATCTTTTGATTGAAAGAATCGTTGAGCTTTGCCTACTCCGCGTCTTCTTCAGTAAGTTTTCGAGAGAGGATCGAAGTTGTG
Organism: Sisymbrium altissimum; assembly: GCA_900406495.1. Taxonomy (NCBI): domain Eukaryota; kingdom Viridiplantae; phylum Streptophyta; class Magnoliopsida; order Brassicales; family Brassicaceae; genus Sisymbrium; species Sisymbrium altissimum. The sequence continues at coordinate 4,243 of OVBI01003828.1, read as the reverse complement.
CAATCAGGGTTGCCGTATCCTCCTCTCGATTTCCTGCTCTGGATGAAGTTATATCTGTCGGGATTTCTCCTTCTGCTGACATGAGGTTCGATCTAGGGTTTTCGTTTCCGAGATTAAAGATTTCTCGACCCTCCTTTTAGCGCCACACTGTGGGAACCGAAATTCACCCCCAATATATTTGTGATAACTTGTTAATGTGAAGAACCGAGAATCTTGCGAGAGAAAACGAAAAGTAACGAGAAAGATCGAAGAAGGAAACTAGGGCAAGAACGAGAAAGGAAACAAGAAATCGAAAAGAGAATATTGTTGATTTTATTGCTAGATGCGGTGTTCAAGATATGTTAGATTGTGTTCCAAGAGTAAAAGTCGATCTATATTTATACTAGACAACTTTGAGTCCTAAGCAGCTAAAGTCTCGATGTGGGACTTGCGGCCTTTCCTTTTTCCCACCATCTTTCAATTAATTCTCTGAGAATCTTCCAGAATCTTCGGTTAGGTCGGTCTAGGCTTTAGGTCGGTCTCTTTCCAGCTCGGCCCAACTTTCATCTTTCATTTTCCAATTTAGCGGTTTCCCCGGTTTATTGAGACTTTTACGAAAACATCGATAAGTTCGCGGGAAGTTCCCTAAGACGAAGAACGAAGCAAGATTGGACATGGTGCATGATGTCGTCCAGCTCAGCATTCCTTGGTGAAGGAAAATGCCGAGCTGGTCATACCTCCCCCCCACTGTGCACCCAACTCGGCATTTGGTACTGAGAAAGATCCTCTAACGGCTCGCTGAATGTTCTCAGCTCGGCATTTTGGAAGGAGGAAGTCAGCTCGGCATTTTATAGAGGAGAAAATACCGAGCTGACAGCTCAAAACTACCCAGCTCGGCATCTTGGAAGGAGAAGATGCCTAGCTTTCCCCGTTCGTCGCTATCCAATTAGGCGTTTTGGTACTAACGGGACAGAAGGAGGCATCCAGCTCGGCATTTTCTGGGAGACAACCAGCTTGGAATTTTTTACTGGATAAAATGCTGAGCTGGACACCCTCAATGCCGAGCTGACAGCGTCTTGCTCGAAGAATCGCGACTTTTATCGGTTTTTCGGCCAAACCGATCAGAAAACAGTACGATCAGCTGGACATTCAGGAGAGTGTCATCCAGCTCGGCATTTCTAGCTGGACAGAATACTCAGCTGGTCAGCTCATCCTAAAATGCCGAGCGACAGCATTAGGCTCGAAGAATCACGATTTTTGTCTGTTTTTCGGCTAAATCGATCAGAAAACATAACGATCAGCTGGACATTCAGGAAAGTTTAAATGCCGAGCTGGTCAGCTCATCCTAAAATACCGAGCTGGCAGCGTCCTGTTTGAACATTTTAGTCGTTAATTCCGGAATTGCGGGTTTTGACCCCAACAGAGGTTCACCAAGACCAGCTGCTACTGAAAAAAAAAATGGGAGAAGAAAAGAAACCAGCTGACGAACCAAACACATCAACAGGAAAGAATCAGCAACTGACCAAGAAGTCTAACTTCTTTGCCAAAGCCAGCACAGTGGGTAAGGCTTTCCATAATCACCAGCCGATACTTTTGTTTATAAATAAAGAAGTGCTTATGAGTTTGCCTAACCAATCATCGGAGCTTCCGAGTGAACTGAAAGAGGTTTTGCAGGATTATACTGATGTGTTTCCAGATGAAACACCAACCGGTTTGCCACCTATAAGAGGAATAGAACATCAGATTGATTTTTTTCCTGGGAGCTTCCTTGCCAAACAGACCTGCCTAGAGAACAAATCCCGTGGAGACTAAAGAGCTTCAAAAGCAAGTCACTGAGCTGATGGAAAAGGGATACATCCAGGAAAGCATGAGTCCATGCGCAGTTCCTGTTCTTCTCGTGCCCAAAAAGGACGGTACATGGCGGATGTGTGTGGATTGCAGGGCCATCAAGAACATAACAGTTAAGTATCGCCATCCAATCCCTAGGCTTGATGACATGCTGGATGAACTGTATGGGTCTGTGATTTTTGTCTAAAATAGATTTAAAAAGTGGATATCACCATATTAGGATGAAAGAGGATGATGAGTGGAAAACAGTCTTTAAAACAAAACATGGTCTATATGAGTGGTTAGTGATGCCATTTGGCTTAACCAATGCGGGTAGTAAATTTATGAGGTTGATGAATCATGTCTTGGGAGCTTACATAGGTCTTTTTGTTTTTGTTTATTTCGATGACATATTGATTTATAGCGAAAGTCTTAGTGAACATGTCATTCATGTCTAGACCATTCTTGATTTTCTTTGGAAAGAACAGCTCTATGCAAATTTTTAAAAGTTCACATTTGGAACAGATAACCTAGTCTTTCTTGGTTTTGTTGTCACTGCAGAAAGGAATAAGAGTGGACGAGGAGAAAATCAAAGCAATCAAGGAATGGCCGAGTCCAACACCTGTGAGTGAAGTCCGGAGCTTCCATGGCCTGGCCGGGTTCGACCGAAGATTTGCTAAGGATTTCATTACGATCGCAGCTCCCCTGACCGAAGTTATGAAGAAAACCGTGGGTTTCAAGTGGGAAATAGAACAAGAGGAGGTCTTTCAGACTCTAAAAAGGAAGTTAACCCATGCTCCTGTTTTAGTCCTTCCTGACTTTCTTAAAATATTTGAACTAGAATGTGATGCCTCAGAAATTGGAATTGGTGCAGTTTTTATGCAGGAAAAGAGACCGGTGGCTTACTTTAGCGAGAAGCTGGGAGGAGCAACCTTGAATTATCCAACATATGACAAAGAGTTGTATGCTCTTGTGTGTGCACTTCAAACCTAGCAACATTACTTGTTGCTGAAAGAATTTGTGATTCATACCGGCCACGAGTCACTTAAACATCTCAAAGGCCAGCAGAAGTTAAACAAAAGGCATGCAAGGAGCATATAATTCATTGAAACCTTCCCATATGTGATCAAATATAAGCAAGGTACGGATAATATAGTGGCTGATGCACTATCTCGGAGGTATGTGTTGTTATCTTTCCTTGGAACCAAAGTGATTGGATTTGAGTTCACTGAAACCTTGTATGAAACAGTTTCGGATTTCAGTGAATCTTCTAAAGCCTGTGCCAAATATGTATTTGAAAAATATTGTAGGCTTGAAGGATTTCTTTTCCATGATAATCTCCTTTGTGTTCCACATTGCTCTTTGAGAGAGTTGTTTTGTAGGGAAGCTCATGGAGGAAGATTGATGGGGCATTTCGGGATTGCCAAGACGCTGAAAGTTCTTCAGGATTATTTCTTTTGGCCAGAAATGAAAAGAGATGTGATCAGAATTTGTAGCTGCTGCATCACTTGCAAAGAGGCTAATTCCAAAAACCAACCCCAAGGTATGTACTTTGCTGTGCCTATTCCTAATCACCCATGGACTGATATCTCAATGGACGTTGTGCTTGGATTGCCTAAGACTAGAATCAGAAGATAACCGATCAACAATCGAACACCAAATCATCAGTTTGGTTCGGTTAGGACAAACCGTTCGGTTATAAATCCCAAGACGATTTGGAAGTATTGATTGCATGCAGTGGGAATGGAAAAATTGTCCAAAATCGTGGGAAGGACAATTTACTCGAGGAGATAAGGGAACTACCACTGTTATTCTTGAAGCAGTTGCATCACATGATTTATTGATCTGGCATGCTTTTTTAGGATGTCCGGGTACATTGAATGATATAAACGTTCTAGATCGTTCACCAGTGTTCGATGCTGTTGAACAGGGAAATACTCCAAGACTGAATTTCTTCATGAATCAACGTCCATATAATATGGCATAATATCTAGCTGGCGGTATCTATCATTCTTATCCTATTTTCATCAAATCGATAAGGCTTCCTCAAAGTAAACCAGACAAGTTATTTGCACAACTTCAAGAGGGATGTTGGAAGGACATCGAATGTGCATTTGGAGTGTTGCAGGCTTGATTTAAAACCATTCGTAAACCAGCTCGCTTGTGATGATAGCCGATTTTGCTATCATCATGAGGACATGTATCATATTGCATAATATAATTGTTGAGGATGAACGAGATACATATGCTCAACATTGGACAGATTGTGATCAATCTGAGGCAAGTGGGTCTAGTACTCCGCAACCATTCTCGACGGAGGTGCTACCTACATTTGCAAATCATGTGCGTACTAGATCCGAGTTGCGGGATTCAAATGTGCATCATGAATTATGATAAGTGTTTAGTGAATAATCAATAGAAAATATTAAATTTATTC
>OVBI01003827.1:0-10384 GCA_900406495.1 Sisymbrium altissimum | reverse complement strand
ACCCTAATTCCCATAATGGGAAGACAGAAAGACACGACCCATTATGACATGTCAGAAGAGCTGATGACATGGAAGATGACATGGAAGATGACATGGAATATCGGTAACTCAGCCGCCAAAACGAACCCGTGAATAGTATTTCAGTAATTATTCTTTCGCTTAAATCAGCCGTAGTAATAATAAGTCAGTCGTATTGTTAAATAACTCATCCTCAAATGAATGGTATTCTAGTAATTCATCTTTCATTAACAAACCAGCCGTAATACGGTTGAGTTTATCAAATTTTTGTAACTCAGTCGTCTTTAACTCCATAAATCAGCCAGCCGAAGAACATAACTCAGTTGAAAAACATAACTCAGCCGTCTCTGACTCCATAACTCAGCCAGCCGAAGAACATAACTCAGTCGGAAAACATAACTCAGCCGTATCTTATCTACAACTCAGCCAAATTTCTACAAATCACTCAGCCGTTGTATAAGTCAGCCATAACTTTTGTTCGTAACTCAGCCATCATAGCATATAACTCAGTCCTTATCTCATATCTCAGCCGGCACTGATGGCTGACTTATGATCGTCAGTCAACCGAACGCTCATTAGTCAAAGAGATTTTTATAACTCAGCCGTAACATACAGCTGAGTTATGTTCCGTTATCTCATAAGTCAGCCGCGTTTTTAACTCAGTCATATCGTAACCATAACTCAGTCACAACGTAACCATAACTCAGCCACCGTTTAAGGCGGCTGAGTTAATTAATACACGTCAGTGATTTCTTACGTGGCGCATGTTTTTTGCTTACGTGGCTATGGCTCTTTTGTAATTACGTTTTTTGTTACAACGTAAAACAAGAGCACGCTGGGTATTAAAATGCATTAAAAGCAATTCAGTAATTTTCAAAAGTTTTATATGGTTCTAATCTTTTCTTATAAATTCCAAGGTATTTAAGCCAACTTTCCCTTCTAACTATTTTCTCAATATTTTTTTCATCCACTAATCATAATCAAATGCTTACGTTATTTCACCTGCTCCCCCCATTTTCTAATCCAATATCGAATATATATATATATATTTCTTTCTTTTTTTTTTGTTGGTGTGTGGACTTGTCATAGATTTAGATTACTCCAATTAAGGATACAGAAAGGAGACGGTCATGATACGGATATTTAGCTGTGCAGAAAGTCCTAGAGAGAAAACAATTTCAGTCATCATTTTAATCCAACATATATGATCTCTTTAGCGTATATAAGTCATTCTATTGAATCATTTCCTTGGGCGCCAATATAAAGCCATACTTTTAATTTTTTTAAAACCTTTTAAGTGTGAATAGATCCATTTGAAAACCTCTAATTAACTAACTGTTTATTGAAAATCAAAAATCTTATAACGTAATTAATCATTTGTGGAGAATACTAAACGGCTTCCTTGATCTGTTAAAACAACATACATATGCATGCGGATTATTAGGAGTAAAATACCATAGTGTCTTAGCTAGACAGACTGATGATCATTCTGTTGGACGAAGATACGCATGTTTCCAACGAAAAATAAGAGCATTATTTCACTTACTTTTCCGGTCCGTAATAACTGAACAGAGAATTCGGTTTGAAATCCCTATTCAGATGACCAGATCTCTTCTCCATTTCCGTTCTTGTGAGCAGTCAGGCCCATAACCAATCATAGCTTCATTAATTATTGTTAAGATTGATAGAAGAGTTTATTTATTACTAAGGTGTTTCCGCGCTCATTGCCGGTCTTGAAAAATATTGGAGCAAAAAAAAATAAACTTAGTAACTATTAGCTTAGAAGGAAAAAAAATAAAAAAATAACAAAAGAGGTTTATTAGTTTCGAACCTCTCATCTTTTTCAAAGTAATCACAAGTATAAACCAACTAGGCTATTGAAAAAGTTATAAAAATAGGGGCTGGCAAAATACATATTTAAAAATAGACTGGAAGCACATGCATCTGCAGCTTGAGCCTAGAACCGGCCTTGTCTGCGCTTCGCAGGGATTAATATTTCTTTTTCTTGTTATATTATTTTTTTTCCTTTATTTTTTTTGTTATTTACATGTTTATAATACATATTATATTAGTGTAACAAAGCTTTCTTTCATATTATTTTAAAAATTTTAAGTCCATTTTTTCATCTATTATCTTTCTTGTTTTCCAAATTTCTTTTTTTTTTTTGTTTTTTCACTTTTATAGAATATTGTTATTTTTGTATTCATTTCATAATTTAAACAATATGATGTATCAAAAATTTGCTTTATCTGATATTTTCAATCTTAAAATTTTATTTTTATTATTTTCATTTTATAAGATAGATTTTTCAATTGTGAATTTTTGTTCTCACCAACCTATTTTATTCATATTAGAGAGTTTTTTTTTCAACTAAAAAACATCAAAATAAAAATTGACTTAAAATAACTCATATTTGAGAGTTTTATGGAACATAAAATGAGACAAAAAAAATTTTCTAGAAATTCTCGTTTTTATCTCACTTCTGTTAAATATCGTTACAATTTCGTGTTTGTCTTTCCTTAATTTTTATACTTTTGGTTGATGATGTTTATGGTTTTTAGTGTCTATGATTATTTTTTTTTATTTTTTTCACTTTATCTGTTTTAAAAGTCTTTATTGTTCTAAACTATATCTTCACTTTCTCCGTTTTAAAAGTAATTGTTGTTATAAACTATATAAAAAGATGATGAATAATAAATTAATTTGTTTTTTTTTAAATGTTGTTCTATTTTTAAAAATAATTTATGTTTGTAAAGAGATGTCTTTCGAAGTTATATATAAGTTATGTTTTCTAAGAAAATTTCTTTCAAAGTTTAAATCAAACTTTTAATACTATTATATTTAATATGTAATATTATATATAAGATATATTTTCTACATAAATGTATTTTCATATTCTACTTAGATACTATTAATAAGTTAATGAAAATTAAAGTATAATAATATCAAAAATTTTAAATTAACTTAATGTAGAGATGATGTGTCAAAAATTTTGAACTCCTAAAATGACATGGCTAAAAGAGAAGAAATGATATATTACTTTATATATAAATACATCGATTATCAAACAGAATTATATATATAATACACAAATATATTAGAAAAGGAAGTTTGTGATAACTTCTATAACAAGATTGAAATATATTCTTATTTCTAATATATCTTTTATTGTATATTATAATATTTCCTCTCAAGTTGTAGCTTGGAGGTCACAAATGTCTAACTTGCCAAGTAGATAAGTAAATTATTGTTTTCAGAGAGCTTTAGTGAGAAGATCAGCAATCTGATCGGTTGTATTGACATGAGATGTAATGATATTCTCTGCTACAATTTCATCACGGATAAAATGACAGTGTTTCTCAATGTGCTTTGTTCGTTCATGAAAAACCCGATTTGCTGCGATATGCAAGGCAGATTTGCTGTCACAGATGACCTTCATCAGAGTGTCATGACGTATTCCCAGGGATTCAAGAAGCTCCTTAATCCAATGTAATTGTAGAACAGCCATTGCCAAGGAACGATATTCAACTTCTGCGGAAGAGAGTGAGACTCTAGCTTGCTTCTTTGTCTTCCAAGACACAGGGGAGTCACTTAGAAGAACAATATGACAATTTAGGGACCATCGAGATGCATGGTCCCTAAGCTGTTATAAGGTCTTCCAATACAATTCTCCTAAAACGCATCCTAGAAGGTTTGTTCGAGTTGTACTGAAACAGGATGTATCAAGGCCCATGAGAAACAGGTGGATGTGTTCATGGTCACGTCTCTTATTGTGTTTGAGGAAAATTTGACACAACAGATCATCACAACAGCACCCAATTGCAGGTTCATAGTCATCGTCATCCCACATTACTTTGAGTTTTCCAAAGTAAGTAGCTATGTCATGTCCATTTTGTTGACAGGCGACACGATAAGCTTTGAGTTGATGTACGCGTGGAGTGTTTCCTGCAGAGAATCGAGATCTCAGATTCTCCCACATCACCAAATCTCTATCAACTACTGAAATTGAGTGGTGAACCTTAGGGTCAATACTCGGATACAGCCATCCGATCAGCATCGATATCATTGTTGCCCACTTTTCATAGTCTTTTGATGTGGCTACCGGCTTTTGGAAAGTTCTTCTATGAAACAAAGCTTTTGTTTAGCTTGCAGATTATTCTTGCTAGCTTTGCCCATCTTTCATAGTTGTCGCCGTTAAGCATGATAGGTGTGAGCACATGATGACGATGGTCCGATGGATGTAAATAGTATGGTGAGTTTGTGATGATTTCAGAACATTGATTGTTCTTTCCGCTTGATTCCGTCTAGCCGGAGGGAGGAGTGTCAGAAATAGTTTTCATAGAGACTTTTGAGAGAGAGATTTATGATAAGAAATAAGCGAGATAGAGTCTGCGGAGTTCACAATTTTCTTTAAATAAGATGAAAAATTTCTTGTTTTAGGGTTGATCGATTGTGGCTCTGATACTACGTTAAGATTGATATAAGAGCTTTTTAATTATTTATCAAACGGAATCATATATATAATACACGAGGTCTAGCCATAAAGGATATGAGAAATTGAAGTTTACGATAACTTCTATAACAAAATTGAAATATATCATTATTCTTAATATATATTTTATTGTATATTCTAATAATTATTAATTTATTAATAATAACAATTTGAATAATTGTGAATTAATTAATCTGATGGTTTTATAAATACACTTTTCAACTTAAAGACACAACTCTTAGAGTTTTAAAACTGTAATTTTTCATCTAAAAATATAACTATTTATAAATATATTTTATAAAGGAACTATTTTTTAAAAAAAGAGACCACCTTTATAAAATTATATATATATATAATATGTCGTTTTAAGTTTATTTTATTTATTTAAAAAATTATGTATGGGTGAAAAATCTGTTTATAAAACTTACAATAAAGTTGAATTGTTTTCTATGTTATCAATTTCTTATAATACTAATGAGATAAGATCTACACTTCCATTTCTATTTAATAATAGAGGTATGATATTATTCAAAAATTTGTGATAATGTTTAAATTTAAATTAAAATATATATGATGTTTAATCTATTTATATTTTAAATGATGTTTAATTAATTAATAAAATTTATGAAATCAATAAATTCTTAAATATTAATATTAGATATTTAAGTGTTAATGAATGATGGTTCTATTAAGTATTCGAGTTTATCTCATAATAGTTGGAACTGTTGAGTTTATGGTTATTATATTAAACGAACGGTTGCAAACGTTCGACATATCTTTTTGACCATTATAAAACTCTGTTTTATGAATAAAGAACCAGTAGAAAAATAAGGAAGAAAAACTAAGAGAGAAAAGTTGTTCAAGAGAGAGATTCATAAAACTAACGATTGAAAATATCTTTGGTAACCAAGTGGTGGTGGTCTAGTGGCTTTCACTTGGGGAGGAGTCGCCCTGTTGGTCTAGGCCAGAGATCGATTCCCCTCAAGTGCGAAGTTGCTAAACATTTCCCCATTTAGCCACATGGATATGGGTCTATGTTTTAGGGCCCATTTGCAAACCCGGAGAGAGGGTCTATCCATGGGCNCCCCCCCCCGGGGGGGGTTTGTTGGGGCTTGGCCCCAAACCCCCCCCCGGTTTAAAAAAAAAAAAAAAAAAAAAAAAAAATATCTTTGGTGAAAAGAAAAAAAAAAACACAAAATCTTTATTTTTTTATCTTGGATTTTTGCGTAGAATAAGAGAAATATTTAATTATCGTATTTTAGAAGGGATTTCGTGTAACCTACGGCCTAAAAAGGGTTGAAATACTCTTTAAAAAAACTATTTCCATGTACGATATAATCATTATCTAAGTTCACCGTATATTATGATCCCGAAGTTACACCCGTTTCTACAATTATTATTAATTCGTAGTTGTGTGTATAATTTCAATCTTATACTATTATTAATTGGCAAGTACATTTTTTAAAATATTTAAAAAAAACCTTTTATTTACGTTCTATGCCACTAAATTTATAAATAAAACATGTTTGGTAATAAATTTATCTAAAGACAAAACTGTCTTAAAAACTAAGTCAACTCAGTATTTGACTCGACCCGATCCAAAACCCTTACAAAACACGCGGACCCTATATCTACTTAAATCAAACCGAAATTTTATCTATTGGTTTAGTCAAACTGATAAGCAACCAAAACAGATTTCTATTCTATTTATAAACACACCTATATTTTCTATTCCATTTTACATTAACTTTTTCCAAAAATCTGCATAAAACAGAATATACCCAACAATCTCGCTTAGGGGTATTGATTTAGTTAAAGTATATATATTTTTTTATTCCATTTACGTAAACTAAATACTCATAAATCTCACTTACTATTTAGAAATTTAGATATGCTTAAAAAAATATACACTTAACTAACATTCAAATATTTAACAGATAACATTCATATCTTCTTCTTAAAACTAACCTCCTAAAATCTTATATTGTTTAAACACAGAAATCTCTTAATTTCCAACGCCATTAAACCATATCTATTAATATCTGTAATTATATATAACAAAATCAAAACAAAATATTAGGATTGAGATATTTTCTGCACACAATATTGATACATACCTAATTTATGTTCAACTATATAAATACTGACTACATTGACAATATTCTACCAAGAAAAAAGATCATACCTCACAAGCAGAAATAAGTCGAAAATGGCTCCTCCTTTTCTTTTTGTTTAATGTTATTCACATATTAAAACTATTTCGATCTTATGAACAAATTTTTATGATCTTGCAGTGTACACATTAAGATAGAGCTTCACCATGCCATGTGAGTGTGGAGGTATGAAGCAACGGTGCACATATTCTGCAGGGACAGCCGAGTGCCCACAAATGCAGAAAACATTTGAACTTCTGAGATGTTGATAACTGTTGTGCAAGATACCAATTATCAGAATCTGCTGAATCAACATGTAAAAAGGTTAATTCTTTTCGTTTGACATTCATACATGTAATGATGTAATACTATTCATATGATTCATCACAGTTAAACCAATAAACCTTTGATTCCAATGGTGAAGATTGGTTCTCAAGATCAGTTTATACTAGCAGCTTATACCAATCAAGCGTAGTGATATCATGAAGCCGTGTCAACTATAGTTTGTGCTTTTGAGGCACCAAAATAAACCGTGATCCGTGTCCAAATGAGAAACCAGAGCACTAGCGGGGATAAGTGCTAGCTATACGTTAATGGTAAGTTATAAAAAAACTTTAAACGACCAAGATCACTTAAATCTGAGTTGTGCAAGGTTTTCTATTACCGATGGGCATTTGCAAGGTTTGATTTTTGATTAATGAGGTTGTACAAGGTTTTGGTTATTGGTTTTTAATATTGCAAAAGAGCCGTCCAATATCGTTACAATATGCCAGATACATACATGGAAGCTTGTGATGTTAGCTGATCAAGGGTAATATTTACTAAACATATTTACAATCATGATTTTTTATTTTCACAAATCAGAGTAATTGAAAGTTAAAGAACATTCAAATCGAAATTACCTTTGAAGTAAAATCGTCTCCGATTTCTTGGTGAAACAGTTCATGTTCTCTCCTTCCCTTGAGAATTTTGCTGACGAACTCCGCCGAACATTTGCCGAAAAATTGCGCAATTTGTCTTTACGAGTTCGAAGGAGAGCAAGAGATCTGGTGGCTGAGAAACTGCAGACATATATTCCACCGGAGCTGTCTTGATCGTTGGATGGATCATTATCAGAAGATATGTCCTCTTTGTAGAAGCGAAGAAACCAAGAAGAGAAGACGATGCGGTGACGATACTATTAATTTAGGATTCTTTCATTTTTTTTTTCTGTCAAACATTTGATTTTTTTTTATTAAAGAAGCCCAAAATATAGATCCAGATAAATGATGAAGAAGCCCAAAGCTTAATGATTGCATCAAAAATGAGTTTATTAATAATATGATTTCGAAAATATACTTTTGAAAATTTCAATATTTACTTTGTATAAATTTTTAAATATATTATTATTTTAAATTTAGTGTTTCAATTGTATAAGTATTGACTAAATGGATAAAACTAACAAATAAATTAATAATAGTTTTTGTTTATTTCTATATTTTAAACAAAGTAGTGAATGAATTTAGAATAGTTTTACAAGAGAGTTTTGTATCTGTATCTTATTATTAATAATAACAAAAAATTAATAATAAATTTAGTCATTACAAAAAAGCCAAACCAAATTATGAAAGAAAGAAAAAAAGAAAAGATTGTCCCGACAGAGAAAATTAACTTTTATGATCCATTATTAATTCCATAAATAGATATCAACTCGGTTATTATGAATAAGTTAATTTTTAATTATACATTAAAAAGTTCCAAGTCATCTAAAATAAAATATTAACTAAACTGAAAATATAGCTTAATATAGTCGAATTTAATATCATTAACCAAAAATATATATAAAACAGAAATACAAATCTTTTAATAAACTTTTTATTTAAAAATTTGTTATTTAAGTTTAAAAATAAAAATTTATATAACACTTTACTTCGCGTAAGTGCGGGTAAATTTTTCTTATACCGATAAAATAATTAATTCATATGACAATTGAATTCTTAATTTACTAAAACAACACAAAAGATAATTTACATATAATACAGTTATTCTAACATCAGCAAATACAAAATATAATTCACCCATAATATAATTTTTTTAACATCAATAAATAAATTAAATCATACAAAAAATAAATATAGATAATATATATTTTTTTAAAAACTTTACTACTATAATTATAGTTAATATAGTAATTATCTATATAATAAATAATTATTATTATTATAATTATCAAATGTTAAAAAAACTTTACTCCGCACGGTAGAGCGGGTAAAATCCTAGTAATATTTATAATCAAAGAATTCAACTAAAAGTAAATATTCATACTCTTTTAATTTAATTTTTAAAACGTATTTAACAAATGATACTGTAAAATAATAGCATTTGTAATATCAATATTATAGATCTCTTCCAACAATTCGATGAAAAAAAAAACAGTAATAGGACTGTAATTATAAATCTGCATACAAATATTACATTATCTGGACTTCTTGATATATTTTCCCAAGATACAGAGGAAGTAATTATTATTTAAAATATTTTATAAATGCACTTTTCAACCTAAAGACACAACATTTTAAGTTTTAAAAATGTAATTGTTCTTCTAAAATTACGACTATATATAAATGCATTTTTAAGCCTAAAGTAGCTGCTTCTGCAGGTGAATTTTCCTCTTATTTTCTTCTGTTCAACTACTTCTATTTCGTGGTCAGTGGAACTATCAGAGAAAGCTCAACTACGAAATAGGAGAGATCTTATTTGAGTAATTTTGATTGTTATTCTCATTTATATAAACTTTGAAAGCTAATTTTCATGTTAACTATATAAATGTGTGATGTTGTGGGTTCGGTTGAATGAGGATTCATATCAATGATGATAATGAGAGTTTGTTAACTTCGTATTTGGTTCAATCGATTCTTCATAGGTTGTTTCTGGTTAGTGGCATCTCTGGTTGGATCACCTATAGCTGGTTGATATCTGCATCTTTTCCTCTGCCTATTTATTTCAGTCAAGGTTTGTTCTTCTTTGTTGCTACTTATCCTTCTTGATTGAATCATGGAATAAAACTAAATATGTGCTTTACTCCTTTAGCATTAGGGTTCCTCAATATTTGGCAGTTTTGTGAGTGAAATCTTTTGGTAAAAAGAATTAGTGTTGAGTCGTTCTTATAAATTTTAAATATTTCTATATTACTTATGCTTTTCGGAATTGGTTTTTGGTCATCATAAGTTATTGTTCTATTTTGATTGCTTTCGGAATTGCTTTTTGCTTTTTGGTTTTGAATTATTTGCTTGATGATTCAATTTGATTTCCTAATATATAGGTATGACCCTGGAGCTTCCAAAACGTCTTTTACAACCAGGAGAGGAGCCTCTAGTTACGCAGATCAATAACAACTGTAGAATGTCAATTGTGGCAAAATTAGAGATACATCTGCGGAAAGAGCTGAATGAAATCAAGCAAGATTCTGTGTTTGGTCCCATTCTGAAGATTCATGAAAATTGTTTATGTTATTCTGCAAGAGTTATACAGAGTTTCTTGTGTAGGCAANGGTTCGTGTTTGCAAGAAGGCCACTTCGATTCTCGCTGCAGGAGTTCCACGCAGTCACTGGTCTTAAAGTGGCGTCTGATGGTGATGATGATGTCGATTTGGAGAGTTGGGATGATGATGGTGGTTATTGGAGTCGTGTGATTAAAAGAGACGAGCATATCAGCCTCGAGAAGATTTGGAAAGAGTATGTTT
>OVBI01003826.1:0-10389 GCA_900406495.1 Sisymbrium altissimum | reverse complement strand
ATATATATATATATATATATATATATATATATATATATATATATATGTGTTTATATTTATATAACATATATACTAACTTTACCATTTAGCATACAAACATAATTGGATTGAACCATCTATACTCCTAAGTCCAATTAACCAACAAGCTACTTAGACTCGATCAGCAAAAATATATCACATTTAATGCTAAATTCCCTATCAAGAGCACTAAACGAAGTACAGATCTCTGTGGAAAAGCCCTCACCTTACCAAACGGATGAAAACTGCGACTTCCAAACTTCAAATGCTCAAACGGATGCTAAATCTGAAATTGGCACGAAAACCGAGTGAGAACAGCCTTCGAACGACGAAAAACGGACATTTGGTCAAAACGTCAAAGTCAACGGAAAGTCAACAGTCAATGGTTAAAGTCAACGGTCAACGAATTCAACCGGTTAACGGTCAACGGCTTACCAGAGGTTCACCGGCAACGGCAGAGGAGGTGGCGGCGCGTGAGATCCAATGGTGAGCTTCAAGAGGCGGGTTGTGGCTCTTCTGTGACTTATCTTGGTGTCTCCGGACTTGTCTCGACGTCTTTAGTCCGATGGTGGTCTTAGATTCACTAAATTCCAGACGGTTAAAAAGTTGTGGCCAAAATACTGAACCATTCCGAGAAAAACAATCCAAGAACACTTTTCCGACGGTTACCTTTGACAAAACTCGATGAAGGAACGACTGATCTCGACTATGGCTGAGGAAAAACGGCGGAACCACTTTCCGGTGGACTAATTTCTGCATAGTTTCGATATTATTAGGTTTTGTGACTAAAAATAAAGGAAATGAGGCTTTTTATATTATAAAAAAAATATCTAGGGTTTTGTCCTTTTCTCTTGGGTCCTGCTGGGCCTGCGGGCCTAGACCTTTACAATTCTCCCCCCGATTAATGAGGAATTCATCCCTGAATTCAAGTCCTGACCCACTTGACTGATCTCCTCTTAAAACAGCTTTGGATAATCAACCCTCATCTGAGCCTCAGATTCCCAGGTGTCATCTTGGATTCCATCTCTCTGCCAGCGAACTCTGACCACTAGAGTCATTTTCCCTTGAACTTCCCTTTTCTGATTCTCAAGGATTGCCACTGGTTGGCTCGGCGCAGACAAATTCCTTCTGAGATCACTTGGCGGCTGCTGCAGAATGAGCTCTGGTTCTCTAACAACTTTTCTCAACACTGGCACATGGAACGCGTCATGAAAACCCGCCAACTCTGATGATAAAGCTAGACGATAGGCCACTGCTCCAATTCGCTCAACAATAGGATACGGTCCCATGTACCTCGGGTTAAGCTTCTTCAGCTTTCGCGTCTCATAACCTCCCTGAAATGTCCTTATCTTTAGGTACACTAGGTCGCCCACCTCAAACTCCAAAACCCTCATGTGCTTGTCTGCACAACTCTTCTGACGGTCATGAGCCTCTTTTAGTCGTTTCTTGAACATTTCAACTTGCTCAACCGTCTCCTGAACCATCGCTTGTACTATCTCTCGGCGCTCCCCCACTTCAGACCAACAAAGCACGGTAAGACAAGGCCTCCCATAAAGAGCATCATACGATGCCATCTCAATACTCGAATGAAAGCTGTTATTGTAAGCAAACTCTGCCAGCGGTAGATACTTAACCCAGCTACCTTCCCAGTCTAAAACACAAGCTCTAAGCATATCCTCTAACGTCTGAATAGTCCTCTCTGACTGACCATCTGTCTGCGGGTGATAAGCTGTACTCATGTGAAACTTAGTCCCTAATGCCTTCTGAAAAGCTTGCCAAAACAATGATGTGAACTTCGTGTCACGATCTGACACTATACTGATAGGCACCCCATGTAATCTCACAATCTCATCAATGTACTTCGATGCTAACTGATCTGCTCCATCGGTTTTCTTGATCACTTAGAATTGAGCTGATTTGGTGAGTCGATCCACAATAACCCAAATGGCATTCTTTCCGCCAATCGTAGTCGACAGTCCAGTAACAAAATCCATCGTCACGATACCAATTTCCATTATGGCAGTGGTAACTCGTGTAATAACCCGCAAGGTACCTGATATTCCGCCTTTACCAGCTGACATGTCTGACAGCACGACACAAATGTAGCCACATCCTTGTTCATACCAGACCAATGGTAATACTGTTTAAGATTCCGGTACATCTTGTTGTTCCATGGGTAAATAGAGAAACTCGAGTGATGTGCTTGCTGTAGGATTTCCTTTCTCAACTGCTCGTCATCTGGAACACATACTCGATTTCTGAATAAGAGCATCCCCTTTGCAGTGGTGTGATACTCATCAACTTCCTTCTTGATCTGATCCCGCAAGGTCTCATCTTTTTCCTGAACTTGTCGTATTCTCCACAACAAATCTGCCTGATTCAAGGCCTCTAGACCAACTGCCTCACTCTCTGCGGTAACTGCACATAGTTCGAGGCTAGCAAGCATCCCAGTCAGCTCTTGGACTTCCTTAGTCCCTGATACATCAGTCATACGCCTACTCAAGGCATCTGCCACCTGGTTAACCTTACCAAGATGGTAAGTGATCTCCAAATTATAATACGCCAACAACTCAATCCATCTGCGCTGTCTCAAATTCAAGTCTGCCTGAGTGAATATATATTTCAAGCTCTGGGGATTTGTGAAAATCTGGACTTTCTGCCATATAAGTATGCTCTCCAAATCTTTAGGGCAAAAACAACTGCTGCCAACTCCAAATCATGTGTAGGATAATTAACCTCATGACACCTCAACTGTCGTGAAACATAAGTAATGACCCGCCTCTCCTGCATTAAAACACACCCCAATCCAGATCCCGATGCATCTGTATACACTGAATATGGTATCCCTGACTGTGGGAGTACTAACACTGGTGTCCTCGTCAGAAGCTTCTTCAGCTTAGCAAAACTCTGTGAACACTCCTCTGTCCAAAAAAAATTTACAACTTTGCATGTCAATCACGTCATGGTCTTGGCTATGCTGGCAAACCCCTCGACAAACTTTCTGTAGTATCCAGCTAAACCCAAGAATCTGCGTACCTCTGTAGCACTCTTAGGTGTCGGCCACTCGGTAATAGTTGTGATCTTCTCCAGATCTACGGAAACTCCAGCTTCTGAAACCACATGACCCAAGAATCCAATCTTTCTCTGCCAAAAACTACATTTACTTAGCTTAGCAAACAGCTTTTCCTCCCTGAGCTTATCCAGCACAATCCTTAAATGCTTTGTATGCTCCTCTCTGGTCCGGGAATATATCAAGATATCGTCGATGAAGACAATCACACACTTATCCAAGTGGTCAGGAAACACATCATTCATAAGCTTCATAAATGCTGCCGGTGCATTCATCAACTCGAAAGGCATCACAACAAACTCGTAATGCCCATATCGTGTCTGAAATGCTTTCTTCCGAAATTCCTCCTCAGATATCGCTACCTGATGGTACCCTGATGCCAAGTCAATCTTAGAGAACCAAGAAGCCCCCTGCAGCTGATCCAATAACTCATCAATCCTCGGCAACGGATACATATTATTGATGGTCACCTTATTCAAACCCCGATCGATGCAAAGCCAAAAACTGCCATCTTTCGTCTTCACAAATAACACTGGTGCTCCCCATGGTGAACCACTTGGTCTGATGAACCCCTTATCAATCAAGTCCTCCAATTGCTTTTTCAGCACGGCCATCTCCGTAGGAGCTAAACGATACAGTGCTCGTGAAACTGGGGTCGTCCTTGGCTCAAGCTCAATAGCAAGAGCATCTCCTCTCGCTGGCGGTGGCTCCTTCAAAGGTTCAAATACATCTACATACTCAGCAACAATGGGTAGGTCACGTATTTGCTGCTCTCTGCCATCCGAAATCATAGATATGGTAGCTAGAAATCCCTCAGCTCCTTTTTCTAACAACTCCTCTGCATGCAACATATAAATGACGAAAATTCCCACATTCATCTGAACACCCTAGAATATGATTCTCCCCTCTGCTCTCGGAATGTGCACTCTTCCCCTCCGACAGTCAAGTATGACACCATGTTGTGATGACCAATCCATCCCCAAAATCACGTCGTAAAGTTTCATCACCATCTCTGACATGTCTCCAGTGAACTCTACTCCTCCGATGATGACTGGTACATCTCGATGAACGCCTGTAGCTCCAAGCTTTTCGGAACAAACTCTATTAATCCGCTTATGCTTTGGCTCGAATACTCCCTGAAATGACCAACACTTAAACAATCCCGGGCTTACGAAGCTATGCGTAGCTCCACTATCAAATAAGGTATGAGCTATACAACCCACAATCGAAACCAATCCTACACAAGTTATTATCTACTAGTGATTTCCACATAACAATATACTACACAACAATACAAGTATGAGTATAAGGGAAGACGCGTACCGCCTATCACCGCAGCACCCTCGTGGTCTTCTGTAGCATGGACTCGTGGAGCGATGGCTGGACGCTTGAGCGGTGGTGGAAGCAACCCCTGCGTTCTCCTTGGACAATCCCTGGAAAAGTGACCTGGCTGACCACAATTGTAACACTTCCTCGAACCAACTCCTGGTGCTACTTGTGATGCGACCTGATTAACAAATGGTGCATCCAGTGGCTTACTCCGACAGAACTTTGCGACATGGTCCATCCGTCCGCATGAATAACACTTAGTACAATCTCCAGTGTGATGACTGCGATAATGATGACAAAGCGATGAACCCGACTGCTCTGACGCCCTCTTCTGTCCCGAATAAGTCCTCTCAAGATTTGGTTGGGTCGCCTTGAGGAGCTCCTGTTCTTTTCCGATCCCTCTTTCCTGAATGACAGCCTTCTCGACCAAATCGACCAGGCTGGTGTAATCTCGCACAGCACATCGGTCGCCAATATCCACTCGCACTCCATCCAGAAATCTCCTGATCAAATTCTCCTCTTGTATGAATCCACCAGCAACTCTGCCAAAACGACTGAACTCGCGCTCATACTCCTGAACCGTCATAGTGCCCTAAGTCAGGTGCTCAAAGGCATTGGTTTTTGCATGCCTAGCCTCTCGTGGAAAGAACTTTCTATCGAGCTCCCTCAGAACATGCTCATATGTCAGTACATAGCGACCACGACTAGCCTCAACGACGCCATCCCACCAGTGCAAAGCATCATTCCTCAAATACTGAGTAGCCAGATCCAACCGATACTCCTCTAGACACCTCACTCGGTCTAGGTTTCGACCCAACATCCTCCTCCAACTATCTGTGGCGGCAGCATCCACAACTCCACTGAAATGATCCATACCCATCTCTCCCATCTGTCTCGTCATATCCAAGTATGTGGGTCGTGGCAGCGATGGTGGAAAAGGTGCATCCGTATTATCCTGATTATCGTGACCAGCGCTTGGTTGGCGACCAAGTTGGCGAGCAACCTCCTCTGCAGCAACATGGGCAGCCTCCTATGCTGCTATCCGGGTAGCCTCCTGTGCTGCTACCCAGGCAGCCTCCTGAGCGACCTGCTGAATAGCCTCTTAAGCAGCTTGTTGAGCTGCCTCCTGAGCAAGTAGTCTGACTGCATCCTCTTCAATCTGCTGAACCTCAACATGCTGGTCAACCTCTACTCTACCCCCGACGTGACTATCCTCAGCTGGTGTCTCATGAACTCTACCGATGCAACCAAGGGTACCTCTTCGGTGGCATCTGAAAGGAAAAACAAGCTGATTAGACTCTTACGGAAATGAGAGCTCACAATCAATAGATTAATCCAAATCGAAAGGGTGATAGAACTACGTATATATATATTTTGAAAAAAAAAATTAATAATAAAATAAAATATCCCAACCCTTGGAAAACTTTGAAAACCGTTTTAAGGAAAACCGAATTCTACTCGTCCGATCTACAATTCGCCTCCCAGGTCAGCACCGGAACGGATACCCCGCTCTGATACCAAAATGTAACACCCGTCTCATCCTCTCTCGAGAACGGCGTGCCACGAACCGGAACATCCACATCAAATATATCAACATAAATAACTTCTTTTTATTAAATAATAAACAATAAAAGTCCATCACTTCGATAAATCCAACAACTCGAATAAAAATAAATAACTAAGTGTTTAAAATAATAATAAATAAAATATGAAAAATGCGATAAAATATCTCGAAGCACCCAATCCACCGTCTGTCCATCTACTCGTCATTCTCACCTGAAAAGGATAAAGAAGAGGGATGAGTAACAGGGAAGTCACTCAGTGAGGTCAGGAAGCCAACCACAAATCATGGTATTAGCCAAAAACTCTAAATACGAAAAAATAGAATAAACATGAACAACCACGGCATCTCAAGTACCCAACCAACAACCAATGCCCTATTGATAGTTTAAGTGACCGAGGGCACCCTCTCTCCCAGAGGTCTGCAGGGAATCAGTGTCCAACGGCACCGTCCGGAGACAATTTATCGTTCTCTGAAAGCACTGGACAGCATATCGACTGAGCTGCCGACACCGCCTCTCCCACAAAACAATGATACCTCCAAAGTCCAACTCACTACTCCATAACCTCTAACGTCTATCCAAATGCTTCAGATGTAGGATATGGGGGCATTCTTAAGCAAAAGAATTTAAATGGTCGAGAAAGTATAGTACAGTTTACATCATCACATTGGAATGATACCCAAAAGAATTACTCTACGATTAAAAAAGAAATTTTAAGTATTGTATTATGTATTCAAGAATTTCAAAGTGATCTATTAAATAAAAAATTTCGTTTACGAATACNTTACGAATAGATTGCAAAAGTGCTAAAGACGTTTTACAAAAAGATGTTAAAAACCTTGCATCAAAACAGATTTTTGCACGATGGCAAGCAATTTTAAGTATCTTTGATTTTGAGATTGAATTTATTAAAGGATATTCCAATTTTATCCCAGATATCTTGACACGAGAATTTCTCCAAAACAGGTACGATGCCTCCGAAGAAGATANTATCCCAGATTTCTTGACACGAGAATTTCTCCAAAACAGGTACAATGCCTCTGAAGAAGATAGATAAAGGCAAAGGAATATCTTTGGCTCTCCAATCTCTGAGAAACCCGAATCTATAAACACAATCCCACATCCAAAAGCAGAACCCTGGGTTACAATTACAAAAAAGAGTGTCAAAAAAGAAGATACATCAAATACTCCAAATCCTTCTCAATCTCCTGAACAGATTATGGATTAAATGTTACAATTACAAAAAGCTTTTGAGCTAAGTTTTTCAAAACAAGAGATGGGTAATTCTTCTAAGAAACTACCTTCTCAAGCTATTTCAACATTTAATGAGGTCCCTTCAAAAATGATTTTACGAGAAAACCAGACCTCAAAAATTGTTTCAAAACCTTCAAACAATTCACAGATTGTTTTGAAGGAGTTTTCACAAAACTCTCCATCAGAGAATTTTGAAAAATCTATTTACCAGAATATTATAAATATTGAAAAAGGATTTCTTGTCAACAATGATCTGGTCTGATATTGAAGGTAGAAATTATAAGGAGATTGCCTTAATTTCATCTTCAGATTTTGCTCCTACTAACATTGACAACATTTTAGATTTTTGGGCCAGAAAAGCTGTTATTTCTGGTGTTTGGTTAAGTAACTGGTTTTGGGATTTTGCATTTTGTTCTTTTATCCAGGTTAGAATATTTGATGGAATTTTATATTTATCCCACCACTTGACTCGGAATTTTCTGCGGACAATGGGAATGGTATCTGATGAAAATTCAAGTGTCCATGAAAAGACCCAGGGAAAGTGAAATTTAGAATGAAAGAGAGCTAAAGGTGGAAATTTCTTTTCTTCTTGAGATGTAAGGAAATGTGTTATGAAGATTTGAAATGATTTTTGAACATTTGGTTTAAAAATTTCTGTGACAGACCCAAAGTAGTTCCACCAAGGTATGAACCAATAAGGGGATTTAGAGAGGTCACAAGTGGTGTCAAAAAAGATCAACCAAGTGTGTTTATGTTTTGGGGATTGTATCAAGAAAGAATTATACCAGGCTTGGCAATAATCCCAATAATTGAAAGGGACATTGTAAGAAGGAAGATTTATTAGTGTTTCTGGGAAATTTAGATTATCATTAAGATCATATTCCCAATCGCTTGGTGCAATGATTTTATGAATTTTGAAAGTGGAATATGCAGCATCAGTGTGGTTCTCATTGAGATAAAAATGTTTGAAAGACACTGAATCTGTTAATTCCAAAATTGTTTGGAAGAATAACACAGTTTTATCTGTATTATGTGGTTTGAAATAATTATTTTTTCCAAAATATTTTTCAATTGTTAAAAACGGATCATTGTTGACAGATTAACCGCCATCCATATATATATATATATATAAATATATATATTTTTAATTCTTTTCGAAAAACTGTGCATGTTAAGTTTTCTGGAACTTTTTGCACGAAACCAACCCGATTAGCTCATATACCAGGCTGGATGTAGGAGTGGGATGCTCATGTGCTGAATGCTGATTTTACTCAGCACTTTTGTACCGAGCTGGACGGACCGAGCTGGACGGTAGGCAGCATGCTGCCTGTCCTGCTCGGTCAGTTTGTGGGATGTTGGTCCTCTCCTTTGAAAACTTTGAGTTTTTCCGGAGATTTTCGTAAAAGTTTTTCCGAAAAACTGTTTAGCATAAGTTTTTCAAAAGTTTTTAATAAACTTTTTGGAAGAATTGTTCAAGATAAGTTTTTCGAATTTTTTTACGGAAAACTGTTTAAGATAAGTTTTTCCGGGATTTTTGAAGAAAAACATCCTGCCTACCAATTCTACTGAGCTGGCAGGCAGGAAGGAGCTGAATGCTGCTTTTGACCAGCATTTCCTACCGAGCTGGATGGTAGGCAGCATGCTGACCATCCAGCTCGGCCAAATTTGGCTTGCATGCTTTCCTCTCTGAGAACTGTAAGTTTTTCTGGAGATCGTTTCGTAAAAGTTTTTCCGAAAAACTGTTTAGGATAAGTTTTTTGAAATTATAATAAAATTTTTTGGAAAAACTGTTCAAGATAAGTTTTTCAAAAAATTTTATAAAGTTTTTACGGAAAACTATTGAAGATAAGTTTTTCAGTGATTTTTCGTAGGAAATCATCCTGCCCACCGATTCTACCGAGCTGGCCGACAGGAAGGAGCTGAATGCTGATTTTGATCAGCATTTCCTACCGAGCTGGACGGTAGGCAGCATGCTGACCGTCCAGCTCGGCTAAATTTGGATTGCATGCCTCCCCTCTTCGATTCCTTAGGTTTTGAGGAAAAACTTATGTGTTTTCGGAATTCTATTTAGAATAAGGAAATTGCCTTTTTCCTTTTTTGTAATAGGACCCACATCCATTTTCTATAAATAGATCTCAACCCCTCTTTATTCCTCATAACTTCTCATTCTTTGTTTTATGAGAAAAGCTCTGCCTTCTCTCTACTTTCCCTCTCTAGAAGTTGTTCTTGTGTTCTTAAGTGTTCTTGAACATCATGGAATTTCGTGAAAGACTATTGGCCAATGCGAGGAAATCTTTGCTTCCTCCTACCGCATCTTCCGGGACTTCTCCTCTCCCCGAGGAACCGATGATCCATGCTCTCACTGAGATGGAGATCGACGACATGGAGGGCACTACGGATGGTCCTCAGCCTCAAGTGACCTTTCCTGATGAGGAAGGAGCTATTATTCCTGTGATCGCTAAAGGGGGAGATGGCAATGTTCCTTCTGAGCCAGTTCGACAGATGCTTCCCCCACCTCCTCCGATTCACAAGCCGATTGTATCTGCCCTTGCTGCTGCTTGCAGTGAATTAAATGACGCTTGGAAGCCTCGGGGAACAAAGAGGAGCACACCCCTTCCTAAGAAGGGTGGTGGTCCTAGCGAGAAGAAGCTCAAGGGTCCTGCACAGTCCGCTCCTTCTCTAGAGAAGAAAGGGAAAGTCCATCGGATCATGATCGAGGAGTCGAAGAACCTGTTTAGGAGCACAGCGCATTGTGTGGATCTTGTCTCGAAGATCAAGGATCCTGATGATCGCCCTATTCGTTTCGAGACTCTCCATGCCCAGAAGGCATACTCGGATTTTCCTCAGTGCTCCATGAAGGTAAGTGCTTGTTTCGTTTAGTTGGTGTGATATAATGTCTTGACATTTGTTTGCTGATTATTTGTTCGTTTTCCGCAGCTCCTGTCTTTGTTCAACAAAGAGGTTCATGATTGCGAGGAGGAGATCTACGATGCTGGGCGCAAGGAGACCAGCGCCAAACGGGAGCAAGATTGTCTTCGGGACAGGCTGGATACCCTGACCCTTCAGTACGAAGAGAAGATGGTGAAGCTGGGTAAGGAGGCGACTGAGGCAAACGCCAGTGCTCTTCGCGTTTCTCGGCTAGCCAATTCCAATGAC
>OVBI01003825.1:0-10397 GCA_900406495.1 Sisymbrium altissimum | reverse complement strand
ATGAATCGCTTAATAACGCTTAAAACCGCAACCGTCCGTTTCCGCAAACTCTCGCAACCGCAACCGCAGCCGCTGCGGTTAAACCAGTCAAGCCCTTAGACTATATACGGTCAGTGATGTATACAATGTTCAACCCATGTAATTGGGCCTAAACCTTCACTAAAGCCCATTATTTAAATTAATTAACATAACCAGAATGTCAAAAAAGACTTCTCTACATACGCTACAATATGATTATTGGGAGCGTCTGAAAGAGAATCTCTCACAAAAATACATATAACAAAATATTATATATTATTTGTTTATTCTGTTAAATTTTTTAAAAAATTGGAATATTCATCCAAATCTCTCATTTTTCAAAATTTATTAGAGAGATTTTGGATGAGTATTCCAAAAAAATTTACAACTTCAAATAATAAATAATAATTTATATTCTTTGTTTTTTTTTTAGAAACTATGTTTGAGAATCTCCAATAATCATGCTGTGTGGTCTACAATCTAGACTGTCTAGAGTGTGATGAAATACTGGTCATTATCATTATAAATTTTATTAGATTGATTGAGTAAAATCTCCACGAAAAGATATCTGTGGCTCATAATCAGAAATGGCTAAGCCAGGGGGAAGCGCGAGAGACAAACCTAGATGGAATCTTGGAGGAATGACCGCTCTTGTCACCGGTGGCTCCAAAGGCCTCGGGTCAGTCCCAATCCTTATTATTTCAATGTTGAATCTGAACTCTCATTTCAATCATCAATTTATATGAATCTTCTGATGTTACTAGAAGAATGTTTAATCGACAAACTAAAACCACTCATGAAAAAAAGAAAGGCTACTAATGTATAAATATATATTGCCTGTGTGATATAATTAGGTTAGCTGTGGTGGAGGAACTAGCCATGTTGGGAGCAAGAGTCCACACATGTGCCAGAGACGAAACTCAGCTTGAAGGAAGCTTACGTAAGTGGCAAGCAAAAGGGTTTCAGATTACCACTTCCGTCTGTGACGTTTCTTCTCGTGACCAACGAGAGAAACTCATGGAGACCGTTTCCTCTGTCTTCCAAGGAAAACTTAATATCCTTGTAAGTTTATGTATAAGCTCCTCCTCCTCCAGCTTGGATCCATAATGGCCAAATCATGTTGTGTTTGGTTTGTTTGGGTTTAATTATATAGGTAAGCAATGTGGGAACGGGTGTAGTAAAGCCGACCATAGAGTGTACAGCAGAAGAATTCTCGTTTATCATGGCTACAAATCTGGAGTCAGCGTTTCATCTATCACAGCTCGCGCACCCTTTCTTGAAAGCCTCTGAATCAGGGAATATTGTGCTCATGTCTTCCGTTTCTGGGGTTGTAAATGTGAGTCTTGCATCCATCTATGGGGCAACCAAAGGTATACATATTTGCATAATGAAACAATTAAGGATCCTTAGCTTCTATTGAGGACTTACGTAAATGTGAGCATTCTAGGAGCCATGAATCAGCTAGCGAGAAATTTGGCGTGCGAGTGGGCGAGTGATAACATAAGGGTTAACTCTATTTGTCCATGGTTCATCACAACTCCTTCAACTGAAAGTGTAAGGCATAGAAATTTTTTTTATTAATACTCCGGAAAAAATAGTGACTAAAACTATTTTTTGATGAGTTTTAATGTACGTGAAAATGTTTCAGTTTCTCAGTGATAAAGATATAAAAGAAAAGGTGGAGAGCGTGACACCAATGGGGCGTGTTGGAGAGGCAAATGAAGTGTCCCCGCTAGTTGCATTTCTCTGTCTTCCTGCAGCTTCTTATATTACTGGTCAGACCATCTCCGTTGATGGAGGTTTCACTATTAACGGTTTCTCTTTCCCTTAAACGCATATATGTATGCTTGAATATTAAGTGACTAAGTGGTTCAACTGCCAAATTGTTGGATAATATTTTCAATATCTTAATCTATGAGCAATTGTGCATACCTTTGGTCGGATGATATACCGTTTCGTTAACATTGGGTTAGGAAAGCTTAAATTCTCATGAAACCGGAAAGCAGAAAAGCTGTTTAACTCTCATATGACAAATCGTCTTTCAGAGGAGAGAGGACACATACTAAAACGCAAAGAAAAGAGCCCAAAGGAAACTAGTAAATGTGATAAGAGTGGGACTAATCATGTCGCGGGGAGAAACCGTTTATAGACATTCCTCCATCAACACAAATAATCTGCCCTGTAATATATGATGATGCGGGTAAGCATAAAAAGGCCACTGCAGAAGACACTTCTTTCGGTTCGCCAAGCCGACCAAGAGGAGTTACTGAGTAAACTTCTTCTAAGTAGTCTTTGTTGCTAAGAACCTGAGACCAAAAGACATGAAACATTAAAACACGACAATTTTAAAAACAAGATGCAAACAAGTTAACTAATGAGGAGAACATAGAAAAATTACTTGCTCCACCAAAGATGTTTTGATATACCACGGCGCAACAGCATTGATCCTTATATTGTCTTTGGCCCACTCGCAAGCTAAATTTCTAGTAAGTTGATTGATTGCTCCTAAACACAAAAATGGGACAAATCGGTTGATTGCTCCTTAATAGTAACTGTATGTAATTAGAGGAGGTGTTTCTTTTTTTTCCAGACAACAAAGTAAAATACCTTTGGTTGCAGATTGGACCGACATATTCTTAAGCGAGACAAAACCAGAAACAGAGGATATGGAGACAACACTTGCAGCCTCAGATGCTCTAAGCATCGGGTAAGCAAGTTGGCATAAATGGAAAACCGATTCGAAATTCGTCGACATGAGGGTTGAGAATTCTCCAGCGGTAAACTCTACCATTGGTTTCCTAATGTTCGTCCCAACATTGTTTACCTAAAAAGAAAAAAAGAAAAAAAAGAAAAAAGGACAATAAATTATTGTGTTTTAGAATTGTTCTCACAGACATAACAGCAAACACTTTATGTGCATTATATTCGTGCAATGACGTGGAACCATACAAGGATATGGAGCTTGTCGCCCAAGACAGACGACACCGTCTCCATCAAAGCCTCTCGTTGAGTTCGAACAGAGACATCGCATACGGAACCAGCAACTCGGAAACCAGAACGGTTCCAGTCTCTCAAACAACTATCGAGTTCGGTCTTGTTCCGAGCGCACGTGTGAACCTCTGCTCCAAGACCGGCTAGTTCCTCCACAACTGCACGCCTGTATTAACAGTTAACACAACACACACACTCGTGTTTGATAAGCAACACATTAGTTGGTAGTAGTTGAAAGAAGTGAAGAAGATATACAAACCCGATTCCTCGAGTGCCGCCAGTGACAAGTGCTGACATTCCATGGAGAGACCATCTGTCTGCAATAGAGCTCGGCGATGTGCAGCGGACGACGAGGGTGGAGGATGCTGATGAGTAGGGTTTTAGCGTTATGGGTTTAAACGTGAGGTGCAAGGTAGGTTTAAGGGAAGAAGAAGAAGAAGCAAGAAAGTGAAGACTTTGAGGTGGAGTTGTGTACAAGTGAGAAGCCATGTCCACCAGCCCTATTGTCAACAGTGTAGAGAATCGATGAACCGGGCTTAATGTATAAGTCAACACCCAAAGCACTTGTATGGTATTATTTGAGGAATATTCTTGGTCGCTTGACAATTTTATTACTCTTTCGAGAAAGTTTAATATTTCAAAGTACTTTCTTCTCACTCTATTTTGAATGATGTGTGTTACGTCATTTTAGAACGAATTAGTATGTATTGTTCAATAAAAAGGTAAGAAAATAGATATGACTTAGTGCTGAGTACACATATTTGCTAAAGCAAGTTGAGATTTGTTAATTTTTCGTTGATAATATCTATGGAGTAATGTTATTGTGACTTCATCTACATATACAATTTGAACGAAAACTTCTCTTAATTTTTTATTTGATTTATATATATGTATGATTCTACAAATTTCAAATAAACGAAGAATTGAATGGTCAAGTCTTATTTTTCTTCGTTTACAAAAAGAATTTCTTAATTTGAGCATATTTCTTCTTATTATTTTTTTTATACTAATACTAATATTTAAAGTTTATAGTGGCCATTACTAAAACCAACGCGTTTTCTTCGCGACAGACACTGTTTAGTTCATCGCCTAAGAATGTTGATTATATCATGTTGTATAAATAAGAGAAAATTATCAAATATTAATGTCATTGTTGCAATTATTTTGATTAGAAAGAAATTTTGAGGAAAGTCCGAATGAAAATTTCAAGGATATTAACAAAAAGGTTTGTTTAGCCATTTATAAAAAGTCAAATACTCACCTGAGATTTATGTTGCTTCTTGATATAAACAAAATTGTTTGAATATGAAAAAGTCGAACTTTCGTGAAGCTATAAATAGTTATAGTAATGCAGATAAGTAACTTCAAGCTCTGGAAAAACATCAATGGCGATTACCTCCAAATTCATAGCTCTAGCAATAATCTTCCTATCACTTTTTGTTTCTTGCGTACTAAGTCAATCAGAAACCAAGTTTCTTAACCATGGTTTTCTTAGTGCTAATCTCCTCAAGTTCGGCTCCTCAAAGGTCCACCCTAGTGGCCTCTTGGAGCTAACGAACACTTCCATGAGGCAGATTGGTCAAGCTTTTCACGGCTTTCCCATACCTTTCTCGAAACCTAACTCCTCGAATTCGATTTCTTTCTCCACAAGTTTCGTCTTTGCCATCACTCCAGGACCCGGCGCACCAGGCCATGGCTTCGCTTTCGTCATTTCACCCTCGATGGACTTTAGCGGGGCCCTTCCCAGCAATTATCTGGGCCTCTTCAACACCTCCAACAATGGAAACTCCTTAAATCGCATTCTCGCGGTTGAATTCGATACCGTGCAGGCCGTTGAGTTGAACGATATTGATGATAACCATGTTGGTATCGACCTAAACGGAGTGGTCTCCATCGAGTCTGCACCGGCTGCATATTTCGATGACCGAGATGCAAAGAACATAAGCTTGAGGCTGGCAAGTGGGGATCCAATTAGAGTCTGGATCGAATACAACGCGACCGAGATGTTGCTCAATGTCACATTGGCTCCTCTAGAACGTCCAAAACCAAACTCGCCTCTTCTCTCCAGAAAAATGAATCTTTCCGGGATATTATCCGAAGAACATTACGTTGGATTCGCTGCAGCCACCGGAACTGTCACGAGCACACATCTTGTTCTAGGCTGGAGCTTCAGCATAGAAGGGAAAGCAACAGACATTGATATAACAAAGCTTCCTTCTATTCCAGACCCGCCGTCTCCATCGTCCCCATCCCCAAATCCTCCAGTTTCAGTCAAAAAGGGTTCGAACAACACGAAGCTCATCATAATATGTGCTGCATCGGCAACAGGTGCAATCATGATCCTGGTTATCTTAGGGTTTTGGGTGTTCCGTAGAAATCAGATATTCTTCACAGGAGGCGCAAGAAAATTCTCCTACCAGACGATTTCAAGCGCAACGGGAGGCTTCGACAACTCAAGACTTCTAGGCGAGAGAAACTCTGGAAGTTTCTACAAAGGGCAGCTTACTCCTACAGAGATCATCGCGGTGAAGAGAGTTACTTGCACCACAAGGCAACAAAAGACTACCTTAATAGCGGAGATCGCATCGATCTCCAGGTTAAGACAAAAAAACCTTGTTAATCTACTTGGCTACTGCAGCAAAGGAAATGAGATATATCTCGTTTACGAGTACGTACCCAACGGTAGCCTAGACCGGTTCTTATTCAGCAATGACCGACCGGTTCTCACATGGTCAGACCGCTTCTGTATCATAAAGGGTATTGCGTCAGGACTTCAATACCTTCACGGCGAGGGTCAAAGACCTTTAGTTCACGGAAACGTCAAAGCCAGCAACGTACTCTTAGACGAAGAGCTAAACGCTCGACTAGGAGACTATGGACAAGGAAAAGGGCACAGCACTACGGGACATGTAGCGCCGGAACTAGTCGAGACCGGAAAGGCTACACGTGACACAGATGTATATGCTTTTGGAGTGTTGATGATGGAGATTGTTTGTGGAAGGAAAGCCATAGAGCCGACAAAACCACCTGAAGAGATTAGTTTAGTGAACTGGGTACTTCAAGGGTTCAAGAACGGGGATTTGTTGCAAAGATGTGACACAAGAATCAATAGAGAGGAACTGGTGGCTACAGAAGTATTATTGGTTCTGAAAACCGGACTTTTGTGCGCTAACCGGTCTCATGAAGCTAGGCCAATGATGAAGAACGTGTTTCAGTATCTTGACGGTACAACACGTCTTCCTCATGACGACGCCCTCTTCTATGGAGTCTAAAAGAGGGAAATGCAAAACGATGATCTCGAAACGTGGTTGTATTGAAGCGTGTGCGTTTTGAGATAATGTGATAAAAGATTTGCCCAAGACGCATTTAGCATCATCTGAAGAAAACCTAGAATGGTTCACTCAATTTGTAAGTTTGAAAATAATAACCTGTCTCTTGGGAAAATTAATATTTCAAAATAGTTATATGATCTGATTTGTAAATGATGTGTGTTCTGTATTTTATGACAAAGAGTGTCTTTTAAAAAATAAGATAGATAATACATGACTTAGGGATGAATAATGGATGAAAATATATTATTGAAAATTGATATTGTTAATCATCAATCATACTTCAACTTAAAATGTATAAATTAGCCTTAATAAAATCTTTTTTTTTCTTCTTATGCTATTCCTTTTAAAATTGCCTAACTAATCATAGCTTAGTAAGAAGTTGACAGAGACGATGCAAATGATCATAGCTTAGCTTATTTTAACTAATCAAAGACCAGCTCTCTCAACTCAAATGAAAACCAGAGTAAAGGACACAATCTAAAATTTCCATCTCAATATAGAACCAGAACGGTTGTCATGTTGATTTCTTCCTTTCGATGCTTACACTCTCATCAACTTTTCTGGTTCTGTATTTGTTTGTGGAGTAATCAAAGTTTGGGAATGGTACGGTTATTTCGAGAGAGATCAAGTAACAGGAAGAATTAATTAGTCAGTTTTGGTTTGCCGGGTTTACCAAATCATATCCCCAAGTCAAATGCTTTAACTTTCGTAAATTCTGAGTTTTATTCAAATTTCTAAAAGTCGCTTACATATTTATTGGAATTTGGTGTATGGGTTTCGTAGCCATGTAAAATGCATTTACATATGAATGACATTGGTAAGAAATTGTGATCTTTAGAAAATCTTCCGAATTTCTTTTGTTCTTCTGATGTCTTGTTTCCAATAAGTTTACAATCAATATTTGACATTTGAAGAATGCTATTTAGATAATGGATTGAAAGGTGTTGTGCTACTACTATTACCAATAGGCATAAGAAACCGCATGATGTTTACACTTTTGACTGAGTTTTGAAGAAAAAAAAAGCCATCATTAGACCATAAAAACAAAGACAAGACAACAGACTTATTATCATCCATTGGACATATCATATTTCTTATAATCAGTGAGACAATCTACACGACATAAAATTAATCTATCGTGAAAATTGGACATATGTTTCTAATACATCTAATGGGTAGGGTAACCGTTTGCCTCATATTTACCGAACCCAGGACAAGAATTACAGTGAAAAGGGTCTTCCTTCCATCATCCATAGAACTCTAAAAGCTGTTGTAGCTCAGTACAATGAAAGCTAGCCCACTACTCAGGGAAATATGTATCTCGACATTATTTTTCTGCTCTTTTGTTGGTAATGGTAAACTGTTTTTACTCTCCTCTGGGCTGTAAGTAGAGAGATACGTACGCAAAATTCTGACAGAGAGAGCTTATAACTTTGACATTGCTCTTGATAATGTCTCCAATCACGACTATCATATTTGGAAACGAGTTCACCGCAGCAACTGAAGCAAAACAAGTCGCTGCTCAGAAACCTGAACGGGCTAAGTTCATTATGGAGAAACTAGAGCAAGACAAAAGAAGTGAAGTGTGCTTATCCGTCCACATGTAAAGGATTGTGGTCTTTGGGGTTTCCATGCTAAAGCATTGGGTGTTTTTTTTCTTTGTGCAGGCAAACAATCAGACATTCGTCACTCTGAGAAATAGAGAGATGTATTGCTTAGACCATTGCACAATCTGCTAACAAGGCTGAGCTCTAATGATTTGTTCCTTGACATTCAAGAGATGAACTTGGAGCCTAACCCTAATTAAGAAGAAAAAGAAGGAAATATTAAGTTTTATTTGTTACCTAACCTAAAATTCTA
Source organism: Sisymbrium altissimum (assembly GCA_900406495.1). NCBI lineage: Eukaryota > Viridiplantae > Streptophyta > Magnoliopsida > Brassicales > Brassicaceae > Sisymbrium > Sisymbrium altissimum. The sequence continues at coordinate 2,196 of OVBI01003825.1, read as the reverse complement.
TTTTAAGTTTTGAACATAGAGTTTTTATTTTAATTTAAATATTTTGAAATGTTTGTGCATGCGCAAGGTAAAAGTGAATGAGAGAGTTTGATTTGTGCATTTGAACAAAAAAAAAAAGAGTTTGATTTGTACCTGCACAAGGTTTTCAATTTTCTTAAATATATTAACAACTCTCGTTTTTTTGTCTAAATACAAATGTTTGGTTGGAAGAGTTTGATTTAGTTATCATTAATTATAAGTTTAATTTAATTGGTTTTTTTTTTGACAAAAAGCTTTCAAATAAATAAATTTAAGGAAGATAATGATCAATCCAAACAGATGTTATAAATTTCAAATTTCTTGATATAAAGTAATGGGGTAGTATTACAACGTAACAACTCCCTATAAATACATCTTTGTTAGAACTATTCATGAATATACATGAATTTCGTCATATGCCTTTTTATTAAAGGGGTTGTCTATTCTAACTAAAACTGTATAGCATAATTAGCTTCCGTATCTCCCTCATTTTATTAGTGAGACCTTAGCTGTCTAATGTATATTTAGAAATGGATTTGTGATATCAGGGATCCACTTTGGTGCCCATTGTTACTCAAAGGAATGTCAATGTCATCTTAAGCTTTTGCTTGATTATAGTTACACCATATACGTCACAAGTGAGAAATGATGGTAGATGCGTACGTGTTGCACGTATCATATACGTCAATGACTCATTGTTACAGATCTGAAACTTGCGAAAATAAAACAGAGGGGAATGTTTGTTTGTACTTTCTACTCTCTTTTTTTTTTACGTTTGATATTAATTAATTATATAGTACTAACCAATGAAATTAGATTTCTGAGTGCACTTTCATGGAAAAAAAACTTAAAGTTGTCTTAGTTATTCATAATTTGTATAATGTAAATTGATTTTGAACTATTATCATTTTATTGTTTATTTTGATCGTTAGTTTAATATTTGAAAAAAAAGATTCCGGCTAATTAAATTGCCATAATTATTTTCTGATTACCAAAGTGATTAATGAATTTTCTCATTTGCAAACATACACAATTTTCTTAATTTACATATTATACAAAATAACATTTCGTTTCATTCTAAATAACAATTTTTTTTATAATAACATGTTCTATATAGAAAATTAAAGAATACGTACTCAAATTAAGTTTGATGTGTTTGGCTCCACAACAGAACACATCAAAATCAAATAATAAGATCCTCATGATAAAGGTTGTAGCCGGTAACACAACTTGTTAATCAACTAAACTTTACTTTTACAAAAATCTCTCGCATCCGCTAAAGTTACTCAAACTCCAATTTTTGTTTGTTTCTTATTTATATAAAACCGGTAAAAAGTGGCTTTCAACTTTTTGGAAGAAGCTACAATCAAATTTTTACAAGCAATTTATAGAGTATATATTAAGCACGAGTTATTTATGTCCCAGAGTACTTTTTTAAGTAATAATTACATGTTAAGGTACTTTGGGTTTGGGGTGTACTTTGAGCCAACGTTAGGGTCTTTTAGGTCTAAATTGACCTTCATATTTTGTTGGCTTAGTTACGATAGAAATGGAAAAATGAAATATGTTTTGAACATAATTACTTCACAGCAAATCCCAATCGTCCAAATTAAAGAAGATCAAGTGCTGTCATCTCTACTTTAATTTATTATTTGCTTCATCTCAACCCTTCATTAATCATTAAATGCCTATTAAATCTAACGGTGCTGGCTTATTTGGTAGGAATTCACAGCTGTTTGGGCGTTCCTTTTTAGAGAAAAGGGGGGGGAAAGATCGCATTTGCCGTGAAATCTCTGTTCGTAGATGAGCATCGTTGCCAAGTGAAGGTATGTTCAAATTTTTATGTTCTCATCGCGATGATTCTTTGTGTTCTAGGCTGACTTCGTTTCTCTATGTGACTGCAGATCAGCATGGGCGATCACTGTTTGGGCGATCATTGCGAGTCACTCAAACGGGGTNCGAGTCACTCAAACGGGGTTATGTGACGCCACCGGTGGTCTCGAAGATATTTCCGGTCAACGCATGCGACTCAGTTAAAGGGGGTTATGAAAACAAAACCAATGACGTTTTCGACCATTATGTCATAACCAGCGATCCACTGCCAGGAATGAAAGTAGAGGTAACGACGGGATCAACTGGAAGGCCTGGTATGGACAGAAGGGATTCTGGCTCTTCGTG
>OVBI01003824.1:0-10399 GCA_900406495.1 Sisymbrium altissimum | reverse complement strand
ACGAATGGATGATGTGAAGTGATGCTCAAGCCTCATTAAAAACCTCCTTTGAAAAACCCAGTGGGACAAAACCAAAGTAGGCAAAAAGAGCACTTGAAGCAGCACTTGTCCATTCATTGATTCCGACACGACCAAGGTGATACGGAAGGATTCTTTCGAGTCATAGGTCCTTTTGGCACTTCAAGCACGTCCTTAGCTCCTTGAGATTCCTCAGCTACAAGCTCTTCTTCATCCGGTTCAAGCACTGGTTCAAGCTCCTTATCCATGATCATATCAAGATCTCTATCAAGTTTGGATTGCCTTGACTGCCTCTGGGAAGTTGCGTTGGGATCATTTCTCGTTTAAGAGAGTTATCACAGCTCGATCTTCAAAGAAAGAACTTGTTTCATTTAATTTTTCTACCACTCTGCCAAAGAGGATGAGTAAATCCGGGTTGATAGTCGGACAAATGAGAGAGCAAGAGAAAGCGTTTGCGGAAGCTGCTGGGGTTGTGCCTTTGCCTAACCCATATGAAAACGAAGAAGGAGAGATCCCTTTTGTTCCTGAGAATCATTCGTCTGCTTCGGACAAGGGCAAGGGCATTGCCGCAAGTGGGGAGAAGTCGGCCAGGACTTCATCCAAGAAGAAGGGGACCGAGGCCATTGGCTTTGAGTTCAATGTCCCCAAGTGTGCCAAAGATGGTAGCACCCTTGTCCCATGTGAGCTTTTTGACGCCTTTTGTCGTCCAGGGACCGAGATTGTTCCTCCTAACGAGTTCCAGAAGAAAAATACCTTCGGAAAGGTCGCCCGGAACGGTTTCAAGGTACGATTGTTTTCGATAAATCGTTGGTGTCATTCTTGTTCTTCGACTAACCTATGTTATGATTTATTTTGTAGTTCCTTGCCCATGTGACCGACATGGTGAGCAACGACGAGTCTGCAAAGGGTAAAAGATGAGTGTGAGAGTAAGATTTTCAAGGCTTCCATGCTGGAGCGATAGTTCCTTGCAAAGAAGTATCGCCTCAAGCGTGATAGTGCAAGGGCTTTAGTGAGCCAGATCAAAGAGGCTCGGGAAGAGCTCATCTTGTCAGAGACGGTAGCCTCCAACCTTGAGCTATACACTTTGTTTGAATCTTGGGACCAACCCAAGATTGCAAAGTATATGGAGAGCTGCTTGACAGAAAGTCGAGATTTACTGATACGAAAGTGAACTTCGAACGGATGATGAGTACGCTTAAAAGCTACTTGGTTCCCTCTCCTCAGGCGCAGACGCTTAGTCCGATATTCGGAGAGGACTCGATGCGCAAGGCCGCGACTGAAGTCGGAGTCTCAAACCTGTCGGGATTAAGTGAAGGCGATCCGGAGATCGGGAGTTTGTTTCCTGTCTGATTCCGGGGGAGGATCGTGACTGAGGCAGCCGTCCCCGTAGTATGTAATATGTCTGCTTTGTTAGACGTTGATTTTCAGACTTGCTTATGTATGCCCTTTGTGTGGGCTTTATTGTTTGGCCGGGTTTGTCCCAATGATTGTAATCGAACCTTTATTTCGATTCTGCATTTAGACTTCGAGTACGTTTAATGCATGATTTCAGGTTGATTTTTCGCCCGTTCTAGATTAGATCACAATAGGATTTCGTATGTTTGCTGTAGGAGAGTAGAGTAGTGCGAAGTTTCTTACGAACTCGTGTTTTCCTTAGAGTTTCAAGATGTTGAGAAGCGTTATAGGAGTGATGGTGCATTTAGCGTTGATATTTCGTCAGCAGAGACTTGTCATGCCTTTATTAGACGAGAATATGTTTGCGTTTTTCGTATTGAATGTTAATGAGTTTGTGCCAGCGCTACTAAGAAGCGTTTAGACTGGGCTTACGATATGTTAGCGTTTCAGGAGCTAAGCTATGCATTTGTCTGGTTTTAGGGGACGCCGTGTTCCTGCTTACCTCCCCGTTTTTTCGACGTTTGAAACACTTTAAAATCTCGTCTAGTAGTATGTTAGCTTGGGTTTCTGAGATGTTGAGACCAGTGTGCCATGGTTGGCGCTTATCAGGTTGACGAGTTTGCTGTGAGGATTAAGGCAGTAGGAGTTTAACATGCTGGCATGCCCCTCTCAAAGTCAAACCTAAGAACATCGTCCTGGATATACCTCTCGGATGATAAGTTGGATATACCTAACCCGATTTATATAGTGCGCTTTTATTTTATGTCAGTGCACGGACGTTACTGAACCTATCCTCGGTATAGAAGGTCGGGTTGGGATGATGAATTTCTTCCATTGGGGCCAGCAAATGGTCGCAATAGAGTTTGGTGGAACCGGTTTCATTTACTTCAAAGGGTAGTGTGTTGAGTTTGAGAACTTTGTCGACGTGTTTATGAAAACATCTTGTTTGATATGTTGACTGCCGATAACTGGTCCGAAATTTTTCTTTTAGACAATCGTTCTGGAGATCGGGAGTTCGAAATATCTTTTTACTAGGGTTTCATATTCTCTGCTGAATTGGTTCGCAACCAGCTGGGAATCACAGAAAGCATGGATGTTTTCCACATTGATACCATGGGCGAGTCTTTGTCCAGCGATCAGGGCTTCGTATTCGGCCTCGTTGTTGGATGCTGGGAAGTTGAGTTGGAATGACTGTCCTAGGATTTCTCCTGTGGGTGAAGTCAAACAGGTCCAAATTCCAGATCTTTCTTTCGATAATGATCCATCCACATGTAGGATCCAAGTTATGTTTTTGGATTTTTCACTGCTTCCTTTGAGGGGAAGTTCGATTAGAAAATCGGCCAGAACTTGAGATTTTATTCATGTCCTAGACCGATATTCAATATCGTACTCACTTAGCTCCACTGCCCACTTGGCCAAATGTCCCGAAAGACTTGGGCTATGTAGGATAGTTTTGAGCGGATATGTTGTGAGGACTATGATTGTGTGTGATTGGAATTAGGGTCGGAGCTTCCGAGAGGAAGTGAATACCGAGAGTGATGCGCTGCAGAATATAGCATCAGGACACGATAATGGAACATCGGGTCAATATCGGGCTAAAGCATCAGACAGGACGGGAAGCGGGAAGCAGCTTGAACCGGACCAGATTTCTCGGAGCACAGACGAAGGTTATCGGGTTACAAAACATGGCGAATCGATGTCTCGAGATGGAATGCATTTGCCCTAACCGAACGACCCGTGCATCCTGACCGTGTCATGTATCATCTAACCGAACGACCCGTGCATCATGACCGTGTCATGTATCGTATCGACCCTCGGGCATTCGGATCAGGCCTTCGATTGGATCCACAACCAGACGATCAAATCAGCCGAGACACCGAGGTTATTTCCCGAAGAACTCGACAAAAGAAGACGATCGATCAAGCCAGAATTCCCTTGACTCGGGAAGAATCCGAAGATGATGGTGAGTTCTCACTTTTGGCCTGTACCGCTCGTACCAATGATCGGGACACGAATCAAGAATTTTATATTGAGTCGTTCTTGGAGTTTTCTCTCAGACCGATTTCTAAGGCTTCTAAGGCTATCTGAAGACCTGTCTCATGCCTAAATAAACTTTGCTCTATTGGATCACCCGATGGCACGTGCTAGACCAATCTCTCCCACCCGGGTCTCGACCAGTGCATCGGCAATGAACCTGGACGGTAGCCGAATGGTCACTTCGACAAAAAACGAGTGAATTCAAATAGTCTTTGATGTATTTGAAGTCTTTCTTTCTCGCATGCTTCTTGTTTGTCGTTAAACATTAATATTTCTATTTCATATGCTCGAATACTTCAGTGTATAAGTATTCGATCGTTTCCTTAATAAAAATCAGACTTGTTGGGCTCAAAACCCACCTTTCCGGAATTAACGATTAAAATATTAGAATATCGAAAATAATTTCCATAATTAGATATGAGTTCGGAGAAAGTTCATTTCGAACCACTCTGTCGATAATTCTGCAAAGAAAGTAAGAAAAACTGTCTTTCGAGAGTTTTTCAGAGGAATCGATGAACTCGCAAATCGTTGAATAAGGGATGATCGGCTGGACGAAATAAGACAGCCAGCTCGGCATCAAGACCTGCAGGTGATACCAAGCTGACTGACATCTCTCCATCATGTTCAGCTGATCATTTCGTCCTATGAACGATTCCTCCGATAAACCAACGAAAGTTACAATTTTTCGAGTAAAAGGCAATAAAGAAAGCTTGTAGGACAGCCAGCTCGGTGTTTTGGCAGCAAATCCTACCGAGCTGACTGACACACACGAGCTGAATGCATGTTTTGCGAAGCACTTGCCACAAAAATGTCGATCCGGACAGCACATAGCAGTCAACTCGGTACAAATCTACCGAGCTGGCTGTCATGATGCATCCAGCTAGGTATCACCTGCCTAATTTGGTACCGAGCTGGATAGCATGATGCATCCATCTCGGTAAAATCCTTCCCCACCTGGAAACCGAGCTGTATGACACTTTCCGAGAGTTCCGAGCTTAAAAGGATATGTGTTCAATGATCGAGGTGTATGTTCTAGACCACAAGGCTTTTGAACATTAAACCACTTGGAAACTGTTCTTAACTCAATTATGAAGCTCACGGAAGAAGAATCAGATCAAACAGAATTCATACAAGAAAGTTATGGGGTCCACAGGTTGGGCATTGCTGTCCAGCTCGGTACAGAAGCTTAGAGCAGCTGGTTGGGTGTTTCCTTCACCATTCCTACCGAGCTGGACGGCTTATGCCAGTCAGCTCAGTAAAATCTACCCTCCTGGCTACCGGGCTGACCGACACACTTAACCATATCGAGCTGGACGCATCCCACGACTTATCGGAAGATATCCTGTCATGCTATATACCGAGCTGGGCGACACCATCGACCTGGAAGCAAGCCAGTTCATCATTTCCTGCACCCAGACTACCGAGCTGGACGGTCAGCATGCTGATTTCTGTCCAGCTCGGTAGGAAATGATGACCCAGCTGGCTTAACCTTTTCGTTTCATCTCGTTTTGCTTCTTTCTTCGTCTTTATGGCCTTTTCGTAAAACATACCGATGTTTTCGTAATGAAAAAGGTTAGGTTGGCCGCGGCTGAATTCACTGGCTATGCTATTAATTAGTATGATCAAGTGTTGCTTCTCAGGAGACGAAAAGGTGGTGATCCAATTTCAACATGGGAAGATCTAACCTCGCTCATCAGAAAAAGGTTTATACCAAACCATTATGGCCGGGAACATTACCAAAAGCTCAGACGGCTCAACCAGGGATCTAAGAGTATGGAAGAATATTTCCAGGAGATGAAAATTCTTATGATAAAGGCGGATATAGAGGAAACCCTTGAAGCAGCGATGGCGCGGTTTGTGGGAGGGTTGAATCGTGAACTATAGGACCGCATGGAACGCCAGGAGTATGAATGCATCGAGGAGATGTTGCATAAGGCCATTCTGCTAGAGCAATTATCCAAAAGAAAGGGTTTTTTCAAACCACCATATGCCGTGCAAGCCAAACCACCGTATCCGGACAAAGGTAAGTCCTCGGCCCCAGTTCCTTCTGATTCCAAAACTAACAACTTCTCTTCTCGTTTTGACAAAAATAAAGCCGTGGGAACCACGAGTAGAGCCAGGGATATCAGGTGTTTCAAATGCCAGGGCTTAGGTCACTACGCCAACAGTTGTCCAAACCAAAAGCTTACGTGACAATGGAGAAGTTGAATCGGAAGCCGAAGAAAAAGATGATGGACCGATCATTGATGAAGGACCGGAGGATGAGCTCTTCGATTACCCGGCCCAGGGTCCGCTCCTAGTCACCCGGAGAACTCTTAATGTCCATCCCAAAACGGAGGAAGCAGAACAAAGGGAGAATTTGTTTCATTCTCGTTTTTTTGTCCAGGGTAAAATTTGTTCGCTTATCATTGAAGGGGGCGGCTGTACTAATGTTGCTAGCGATGTTTTGGTCAGCAAGCTCGGTCTCGAGACGCGTCCCCACCCGCGTCCCTTTAAACTCGAATGGATGAACGATGCGGGCGAGCTATGTATCATGGAACAAGTCACGGAACCGATCATGATAGGCCGGTACAGCGATAAGATCGTATGTAATGTCCTTCCGATGGACGCCAGCCATATTCTTCTCGGTCGACCGTGGCAGTATGATAAGAAAGCGATCCACGATGGATTCACGAACCGCCATTCATTCGACCACGATGGCAAGAAAATAACATTGGTCCCTCTCTCACCATCAGAAGTTAATCACGACAAAATTCAACTTAAGAAAACTCGTGATACATCCAAGGCCAAAGAAGAACCTAAGATGGCCAAGAAAAATTCTAACTTCCTGGCCAAGGAAGGACAGGTAAGAAAAACTCTTTTTCTCTCAAGCTCCTTTCCTTTGTTGGTTTATAAAGAAACCCTTATGGCATCTTCTAACCTTGCACCGGAGCTTCCGAGTGATCTTCAAGACATTAGATAGGACTTCAAAGACGTTTTCCCTGAGAAAATCCGAAAGGACTCTCTCCGGTCAGGGGAATTGAACACCAAATAGATTTTGTTCCCGGAGCTTCTCTTCCCAACCGTCCAGCCTACAGAACAAATCCGGTTGAAACCAAGGAGTTGCAAAAACAAATTGGAGAGCTCTTGGACAAAGGTTACATCATGGAAAGCCTCAGCCCATGCACGGTTCCTGTTCTGCTTGTGCCAAAGAAGGATGGGACTTGGAGGATGTCCATGGACTGCCGTGCCATAAACAACATCACGGTAAAGTATAGACATCCAATTCCGAGGCTAGATGATATGCTTGACGAGTTGCATGGTTCTTCTGTGTTTTCAAAAATTGATTAAAAGAGTGGTTATCACCAAATTCGTATGAACGAGGATGATGAATGGAAGACTGCTTTTAAAACTAAGTTAGGATTGTATGAATGGTTGGTTATGGCTTTCGGACTGACAAATGCCCCCAGCACCTTTATGCGTCTCATGAATCATTTGCGTAGAACGTTTATAGGTCATTTTGTGTTTGTGTATTTTGATCATATTCTCATCTATAGCAAGGACCTAGAAGAGCATAATGACCATTTGCGTTTGGTTCTTGAAGTACTTAGAAATGAACAATTGTATGCCAACTTGAAGAAATGTTCTTTTGGAACATATAACGTGGTCTTTTTAGGTTTTTTTGTTGGGGCAGATGGACTACGTGTAGACGAGGAGAAGGTACAAGCTATCCGGGACTGGCCAAGTCCAAAGACCATCACTGAGGTCAGAAGCTTCCATGGACTGGCAACTTTTTACCCGAAGGTTCGTACAAAACTTCAGTACCATTGCAGTTCCGCTTACTGAGGTGGTGAAGAAGAGTGTGGGTTTCATGTGGGAGCAAGCTCACGAGGATGCCTTTCAAACACTAAAAGGGAAGTTAACTCAAGCTCCTTTACTTGTTCTTCCAGATTTTTCTGACACTTTTGAAATAGAATGTGATGCCTCAGGCGTTGGAATTGGTGCTGTTTTGATGCAGGAAAAGAGATCGGTGGCATACTTTAGTGAATAACTTGGTGGAGCCACTCTGAACTACCCAACTTATGATAAAGAACTGTACGCTTTGGTAAGGGCACTCCAAACGTGGCAACACTACCTCTGGCCCGAAGAATTTGTGATACACACGGACCACCAGTCTCTAAGGCATCTTAAAGGACAAAACAAACTGAACAAAAGGCATGCCCGCTGGGTGGAATTCATTGAAACATTCCCTTATGTCATCAAATACAAGCAAGGTAAAGAAAATGTGGTCACTGATGCCTTGTCCCGTAGGTATGTTCATCTTTCAGCCCTAGAAACAAAGTTGCTTGGATTTGAGTTTGTTAAGGACCTATACGCATCTGACCCAGACTTCAAAGAAGTTTATAGGAAGTGCACAAAGGTCACTTATGGGAAATATTATCAAGTCTCGGGGTTTTTGTTCTTTGATAACCATCTTTGTGTTCCCCAATGTTCTTTGAGGGAGATGTTTCTTAGGGAAGCTCATGGTCGTGGACTCATGGGACACTTTGGAATAAAGAAATCCCACAAGGTTGTCTACGAACACTTTTTCTGGCCAAGCTTGATGAAAGATGTGGAAAGAATTTGCAATCAGTGTGTGGTTTGCAAAGAATCAAAAACAAGGAGTCAAAACCAAGGTTTGTATTCTGCCATTCCTATCCTTGAACATCCATGGGTTGATCTTTCGATGGACTTTGTCTTAGGGTTTCCTAGAACCAAAACCGGTAGAGATTTTATTTTGTGGTGGTTGATAGGTTTTCTAAAATGGCCCATTTTATTCCTTGCCATAAATCTGATGATGCTGTGCATGTGGCCGACCTGTTTTTTAGATAAGTGGTTAGATTACATGGAATGCCTAAGACAATCGTGTTTGGCCCGTACCGCTGGTACCAATGATCGGGACGCGAATCAAGAATTTGATTTTGAGTCAATCTTGGAGTTTTCTCTTGGACCAATTTCTAAGGCAAGGATTCTAAGGCTATCTGAAGACTTGTCTCGAGCCAAAACACACTTTGCTCTATTAGATCACCCGATGGCACGTGCTGGACCAATCTCTCTTGTTCGCGTCTCGACCAATGCATCGGCAATGAACCTGGACGGTAGCCGAATGGTCACTTCGACCAAAAACGCGTGAATTCAAATAGTCTTTGACATATTTGAATTTTCTAGTCTTTCTTTCTTGCATGCTTCTTGTTTGTCATAAAACATTTATATTTTTATTTCCTATGCTCGAATACTTCAGTGTATAAGTATTCAATCATTTCCTTAATAAAAATCAGACTGTGCTTATTTTTATCTTTTGATTGAGAACTTTCTCTCGTAGTTCTTTGATAAGAACTTTTCCAACACTTAGTGCGTAATATCCAAGTAGACAACCTCATCTTCTAGCTGATGTTGTGAATCATATCAAGAAGCTAAGGCGAGTGGGAATATCAGTGGCCATCCACAACCATCGTGCGACCCTTCGATCCATCAGATCTTCCAAATCTTTCATCTCGATCCGACCAGATCCATTTCAAACCATACTGATATAATCATGGATGCAGAAACCAGAGCTGGAACCGGAGTTTATGATGCACGGGGTGGACAAGAATCCATGGAGGGAAATCCATCCGAGCCTTTGGTGATTGGAGATAATTTTCACCGAGCTAAGGCACCTGCAGAATCGATGTCTCGATGCAGAACACCCGTGTCTCGGTCTAGATTTGGAGATGGTCGAGATAAGCTGATGCATGATCGTAACGATACCCGTACCGCTCGTAGCCATGACCCGATGCAAACCAATGACCGTACGGCTCACGATTATGACCCGATGCAGCCTGAGAATGAAGGATCTGTGATTGACTGAGATCTCGATCTCTTAGCCAACCGGACCCGAGTTACTTACAGTCTATGTGGCGATTCCAAGGTTTTGTCTCGAGACAGATTGCCCATGACTCGACTCGGAGATGACGATGGGCGAGATACTCGAGCACAACATCGTGCCAGACAGTTTAGCTCACCCGGGTATGATGATTTCGACTTATCGGCAGGGCCAATGACCCGATCGCGGGGCAAAACACTTCAGCAGAACATCCTGCTATTGCTCGATCATGGTCTAACCGACTGTCCCGACGCGTCTTGAGCCGATGCATCCGCGTCTCTATACGAAACACCCGCATCCCGAGTATTCACTCTTCTTCATGCGACCACTTGATATTTTTGCCGGGCAAAAATACGACCGACCAAAACGCAGGGTTTCATTAACCGTCGGACCATTTTTATGTCATTTTCTTGCCTTTGTCTTTTCAGCTCATTTGGCGTGTCAAAGAGTTTGCCTAGAGTGCCAAACTATTTAAGAAACTTCTTTGTAAAAACCTAAGTATCTTTTTTCATTTTTATTTTAAGTAAAAAAAACTTTTTTCTTGAGAATTTTATCTCTTGTGTTCTTTGTGAGCATTTTGTTGTCTGGTGTGTCATATCCATTCAACCTTCCCTTGTTAGTGGCTTGGTGCGTCATATCCAAGGCTGAAAAAGGTGTGGAATACCAGAAGATCTCCTTCACTTCTGACGGTCCACTTCATTCCATCCAGTTCAGGCTTGATCATCATCAGATCGGTTCATATCCCAACCTCAGTGCCATTCATTCAAGTGATTTCCTTGGGAGATTGTATCAAAGTAGTATCAGAGCATACTTGAAGGGGTATTTCTTTCAAATCGTTTTCTTTTCTTTCATTTCCACAAAAAAAAAAAAATTCTGAAAAACTTATTTCCTTTCTATCTAGAATCCGGGCCATCTATGTACTTCACCGTCTAGTTCTAATTTGTTATTTTCCATATTCAAAAACAAAAAGAATCTGAAAAGTTAAAAAAAAAAAAAATCGAAAAGTAAAAAAAAAACTGATCTATTTTCTTGTTGATTCTTGGTGAAGTGGTGGAAGAGAAAACCTGC
>OVBI01003823.1:0-10408 GCA_900406495.1 Sisymbrium altissimum | reverse complement strand
AAATGTATGTAGAATATCAATCAATAGAATTAAGCTTTCCATTCTACATGGAGCTCGTCAGTACGAGAAGCTTGGTTTATATACTTTCACTTCTATTGTTTCTCTTCTCATCATCTGTTTCCCAGTCTCTCTTCTATGGATTTTTATGAAGAATCTGTTGTTACTGTTTCATCAAGACCCCGAAATATCAGAGATAGCTTCTGTTTACTGCCTTTGGCTCATACCAGCTTTATTTGGTTACTCTGTTCTTCAATCTTTGATTCGTTACTTCCAAACACAAAGCTTGATTTCCCCTATGCTTCTCACTTCTTTAACCGTTCTATGTGTCCACGTGCCGGTTTGTTGGGTTTTGGTTTACCATTTAGGGCTTGGAACCAAAGGTGCAGCTTTATCTATTAGCCTTTCGTATTGGCTCAACGCGGGTTTCCTATGGTTTTTCATGAGACATTCTCAAGTTTGTGAAGGCAAACGTGTTTTTATAACGATGGAAGCGTTTAGTCAGATGAAGATCTTCTTCTCCTTAGCGGTTCCTTCTGCTCTTATGATTTGTCTTGAATGGTCCGCTTTCGAAATTTTGATTCTTATTTCAGGAGTTTTACCAAACTCAAAGCTAGAGACATCTGTGATCTCCATGTGGTAATAATAACGCCTAATTTTCTAGCAACACTATAGTCTCTTTAAATCCTCTGGTTGTTGGGTATGAGCTAATGGCTCGCTTTTCATTGTTGTCCAGCGTGACAACTTCTTCTTTGCACTACAATCTTGCAACTGCGATCGGTGCTGCCGCAAGGTCAGTTTACGTATATAATTCGTTTGTGAACGCAAATGTCAAAACCAAAAACCAAAAAAAGTGTTGCAGTTGGATTTTTATGGACTTACAATTGTATGAGTACATTAGTCCATATTTGTTTTATATAGTACTACAATATAACCAATCTTACTTCTTATGTTATCTTTAATACACATCCTCTGTTATCTTATTATGTTAGGATGAGTAACATATCTTACTTGAGCCAAATATGGGTTTTGATAATATCATGTTAAATTTCTTGTCTTTCAAAACTAACTATCATTAAGTGAAATGAGTTATGTTTCTTATCTGTTACTCTGTCACTTGTTACTTTAAGCTGTTTATTGAAGTAAAACACATGTGAACATAAATGAAAGGTCAACGAAATGCAAACAGAGAATTAAAGTGCGAGTCAGTTTATAACTATTTTGATTTTTGTTAAATGTTGTAGCACGAATGTGGCCAACGAACTAGGAGCTGGAAACCTCATCGCATCAAAAGCTTCTGCCTTTGTTGCAATCATGATTGCAGCTGTTGAATCTTCTTCCGTAAGCTTTGCACTGTTCATGTCAAGAAATGTTTGGGGCAACGCTTATAGTAACATCCCTGAAGTGATTCACTACGCTGCAGAAATCACACCGATTCTCTGCATTTCCATTGTCATGGACAGCTTGTCAGCTTCGCTAACCGGTAAGAAATCTATATATATTCTCTTTAGTCTTTGATAAACACGTGAAGAAAATAGATTTTTCTGAATTAAGTTTCTGTCTTATTGCTTTTGGTGTATGTGTTTGTGTTATAAAGGGGTTGTGAGAGGAACTGGTAAGCAGAAGATTGGAGCTTATGTGAATATCGCTGCGTTTTATATCATTGGGATTCCAATAGGACTTCTCTTCTGCTTTATACTTGACTTCAAAGTTAAAGGTCTCTGGATTGGAGTTCTTACTGGATGCACTGTGCAAACTATCACCTTGTTTCTCATTACTACATTCACCAAATGGACCAGTAAGGTAACTGAGGCCTCGACTCTTTAAAATGCCAATTATTGCGGTTGTGTTCTCATAGAATTATTTGTAAAGTATGAAGTCAGTTTTGCCTTGAGACTTGTATATTTATTTTTTTTCATTTGAAAAAAGAAAATACAAATATTATAACATGTAATGGCGCGAATGGAAATGTAAAAGAAGTGTGATGTACGGCTCTATGAATACGTCGAATTTTGTAAGAGAGAGATTTAAACTATAAGGTTGAAACTTGAAACGTAGGTTATGAAACTCCCAATGATGCTTATGCATTGAGATTAATCACATGGGATTGATTACTCCAACTTGAGAAGCTTTTAGGTTAGCTCCGTTACTGAAATTCCCAATGATGGTTAGATAATTCGTGGAAAGACTAAAATTATTGAGCTGATTGGAGTTGTTTAGCACTCTTCAAACTCTCACCTTACTTCTCGTTACTACATTCACGGACTAGATGAGGTTGTCGAAACAGAGCAACATAAAATCGTTACTACTCAGTTGTTTCAAACGCCATTCTTAATGTTTAGCGGTTGTATTTACAGTTAATGAAATATTATGGCGTGGTTTCATTTAGGAAACTGTAAACGCAAGCAAACATTATAATCATCATGATCTGTTTGTATCAAAAGAATTCAATGTATTTTTTCGTTTGGTTTCCCATGATCTTTGTTTCAAACTACTAAAGACACATGACAAATGATGACCCATAAGTTGCTCGACGATCAAGAAACATCTCGGGATTGTTTGGAGTACTAAACATCTTTGAGTTGTTTCGGTTCCTGCATGATATCCAAAATCATGTAATCTAGATTTAAGTCAATACTTACACAAATCATAGAAAATGAATTTGTAATTAATATTAAAAATCGTAATAACCGGTTCCAATTCCAACAGACTTCTAAACCAATTAACACACATTCTTATTCTTTGTTTTTTTTTCTCTCTTAAGCCACTGTCTAGGCTATTCCAAGCATATCAGCAATCCAGTTCTATGGCGCGGCCTGCTCTGCTCATTTGCTTCCAAATGGTCAATAAATTTCTTCAGATGTATGATGAAATCTGAATGGTATTCAAGGTCGTTGTGTCCACCTCCACTAATCCACAAAGGTTCATACTTCTCTTGGCTAAGTTCCCAGAGTCGTCGTCCATGAAAACAATCAACTACTTTATCCTCAGTTCCCTTAAAGACCAACAACGCAACAAGAGAGTTCAGTAACTTGCACTAACAAAAAAAAGCCAAAGCAACTAAAGAAGTCACTTACATGGATTACAAAGACAGGACAAGTAACTGCGCCGATCTTATCAATATTCTGAAAAAAAACATGGTATGCGCAGGTTAGCAGCAGCTATTAACGTAAGCAGAAGCAAAATTTTGATGTCCCCTAAATCACCTTGAAAATGTCAAACCATAGTGTAAAGTTCATCGGACACATAACCCTTATCCCAGACAGAATAGGGCACTGTAAAACCACGCCTCTCAAGTTAGGTGTGCGTGAAGCTAGATCGACAGTGGGTCCACTACCGACAGATTGACCATATAATATAAGTTGATCATCTGTTACACCGTAGTTTTCCTTGAGGCATGTATACGTTGCATCTATATCAGCATATGTGTTATACTCGCTTGCCTGATTCAAGAAACATATCTATATCAATGAGAAAAAAATCCATGGAAGACTATAGCTTATCATCCGAGTATCAAACGCGTTTCAAGTTGTAATCTCGAGACCATACCTGTCCAGTAGATTGACCGTAACCAGAGTAATCATACCTGGGAAAGAAAAAACGATAGATGCATAAGACAACAATCTAATATAGTAACAACTCACAATATTATATGAGAAAAAAGAATTGAAACAGCGACAAAACAAAGGTAGTAAGTCAAGTAAAAAACCTTTGCATTTTCAAGTGTCCAGAAATAATAGCCATTACGAAAATGTAGCAATATACTAAAACCTCTGTAAATTAATATTGTGGAGACTTGAAAATGGAAAAAAATGAACGAAAAATTTACCCAACAACCAAACTTGCAACACGAGTTTCAGTTTAGAAGATTAGAAAAATGTCAACCAAACAGATATGAATTAAATCCCCCAAACTTTGACGCTAAAAGCATTTTAACGAAGATTGATTTTACTAATAGTATAAGTAATATTAAAGCCTAATTCTACTTGAGTTTCATTACTCATTACTCAAGAAAGAGATTTACCCCATAAGGTTAACGTGAAGGTTATAGCTGAGCGCGGAAAAATGCTGAATCATATGTCCTAAATCGGAGGCATTCCCATGGGAATACAGAAGCGTGACATCAGCCTTGGGGTGTTTGATATAAACAGCGACGATTTCATTTCCACAACGAGTATGGAGCTTCAGGACGTCTATATCATCACGGTTCGAAATTCCCGGTATGTAGAGGTGTCCAGCGCCGTTTGCCTTCACTCTATAAGACGGATGTGGTGGAAAGAAAGCGAACTTAGCAGCGATCGTTGAAGCTACCCCTCCCATATGAATATGGCTTTGATGACGATAGAGATGATTTTCAATTCGGTTTTGATGCGGAGGCAAGGTGGTGAGAGATCAGAGGCTGCCCGTATTCGATGATGACAGAACGTTAAGAATATTAAGATCAAAAGTCAACACCAAAAGATGATATATATTAGGTGGATAAAGATTGATCATATGTTTGCGACTTTTTATATGGGAAAAA
The DNA here is from genome assembly GCA_900406495.1 of Sisymbrium altissimum. Lineage (NCBI taxonomy): Eukaryota > Viridiplantae > Streptophyta > Magnoliopsida > Brassicales > Brassicaceae > Sisymbrium > Sisymbrium altissimum. The sequence continues at coordinate 5,889 of OVBI01003823.1, read as the reverse complement.
AGCTTAATCACCAAGGCATGTAGATTAGTTTATTCCATGATTTGCTTATGTTGCTTCTGTTTCCAAGAAACTTGTTTTGCTTATGTTGAACTATAAAAAAAAGAAGAGAAAACCCAATGGATCTCTCTCCCTCTCTCTCAATATCGTTTCATTGTGGTCAACTAATAATACGATAAAAAAAGACTTGAAGTTGAGACTTTAAGTCCTTTAACAAAAAAAAAGACTCGAAGTCTTTCATGACCTTTACCATTTTCCTCTCGAAAGATGATGGAAGAATGGTTTACACATAATGTTTCAAGGATTCAATCTCGGTCTCTGTCGTTTTGTTTCCTCTCAGCACAAGCACAGTGTACACGTACCGACCAAATCAATCATTTTTAATCTCCCACTTCTTGTCTTAGGCTTGTTCTTCCTCTTGTCTTATATAATTATATTCCACGCTCTTCCTTGTTCTTTAAGTAAACAAGAGGTTGGATGGTATGGGACTCTGTTTCAGCGTGGGAACATCACTGTCGGTTTCTCCTTCTGGGGAGGGAATCGTCGCAAATGTTTGGGTCATCCCTGTGCCGAAGTTTCATTGCAACAATAACATCATTTCCATAAAGATTTCAAACCATGTGTATAACGTTTTGCATATAATATAAATAGCTAATACTCTTTGGTAATAATGTTATAGGTCAGGAGCGGATCTAGAATTTTATTTAGTATGGGGCAAATAATATAACATATTCTTTTTTTTTTTTTGGGTAATTGACCGGGAGATGATCCACCGTTTTATTAAAGAATCAAAATAAAAGACATTACTCACGAATGTGTCGTGGTCTAATTACACCCTCCCTATCCTCACTCCAAAGTAATACAATAGAGTTAGGAACAAGATTAAAAGTATGTAGGCCAAAAGATAAAGAAAATGCTAAAGAAGCTAAACCATCAGCAAGTTGGTTCCCTTCTCTATACACATGAGACATCCGGATATTCCAATCCCTTGAGAGAAAGCCATAGCACAATTGTGCTAGGAAAGACAGAGGGTGAGTATCACTAACCCTAGTCGTAAGAATGTTAACCACCAATTCCGAGTCAACCTCTACCTCCACTTGATCAACTCGCTTTTCCCATGCTAACACCAAACCATAATACACACCCCATAGTTCAGCAAGAGGAGCCGAGCATTTCCCGATATTTAGGGCAAAACCCCCACACCAATTACCCTCCTCATCGCGTACGACACCCCCGGCAGAGGCTAATCCCGGGTTACCTCTAGAAGCTCCATCGGTATTAAGTTTGAACCAACCAAGAAGAGGGGCTGACCAACCAATTAATCTAACCGTTCTGGCTTTCAAGCTCTCATGATCTAAGCTTTCCTTAAAGACAAGACTCATCACCCTAGCTTGTTCTTGAATAAACTTAGTCCTATCTCTCCATAGTTTCTTCTCACCAAACAAATTACCGCATCTCCATTTCCAACCCCACCAAACTCCTACAGCGAAAGTTGTGGACCAAGCAACAGAGTTCGAACCTACTGCACTAGTTAGATTCGAATAAAGCCATTATAAGAGAGTTTGGGAGAAGAAGACCTGTCTTCGTTGTGCAGAAACAAGGCGGGTCCAAATGCCCATCATGGCAGGACAATCCCGTAAGACATGAAGGGTTGTTTCGATGCCACTTTTGCACACTTAACAAACTCCCGAGTCAGTGAGGTGTCGTCTATGTCTTTCCTCATCCGTCATAATAGCTTGAAGCCCCACCAGCCATAAGAAAATTCGCACTCGCTCAGTGGCCTGAACTCTCCAAATGCACTTGAAGAAACTCGTCATATTCTGGCTTGGAGCCTGATTCTTCGTGATCATATTATAAGCCGACTAAACCGAGAATCCTCCATTTGTAGTACCTCCCCAAGACATTCTATCTTTAGCTCCCAGCGTATTATTAACCACCACTGCCCCTAACTCTAACCGTTTTTCTCCATCAACAAACAGAGAGATGCTCTGCATATTCCAACCCGCTCCTACAATCCAGAGGTCCCTTGTCTTAACGAACTCGTAGCCTGCTGGTAAATCCCTTATCACCGTTTCTGCTAGAGGTGTGTCCCCGAGCCACGTATCAGTCCAGAAGTTAATCGACTGCCCATCCCCTAGGATCCACCTAGCTCCTTGCACGATGACCTCGCGTAGTCCCATAGTCACACTCTTCCAAGTACTGGACCAATGGTCTTTACATACCATCCATGATGTATCGTGGATATCACCCACCCCATACTTCTTGCGTACAACACGGGCCCATAAGCTGGTGTTATCATTCAGCACACGCTAACCCACTTTCGAGATTAAAGCTAGGTTCATTTCCTTCGCTCTTCGTATACCTAGCCCCCCTTCCATTTTCGGCTTACAGATGCGATCCCATGACAGTAGATGAAGTATCCTCTTCTCAGTGGTACACCCCCATATAAAGTCTCGGGAAAGTTTGTCTATCTTATCCAAAGTACCAATAGGCAAGCAAATGGAGCTCATGGTATGGACTGGTATAGATGAGAGAACTGATTTCGTTAGAGTGATTCTTCCTGCTAAGCTTAGCATGCGACTCTTCCAACCCATGAGACGAGAAGATACTTTTTCGACCACTGCTCCAAACGTATTCTTATTAATACGCTTCTGTAGGATTGGCATTCCAAGGTACTTTCCCAAATCCCGTGACGTCTGGATTTCACTGACCTCACTGATCCTTCGCTCCAGATCCTGAGAAACATTATCAGAGAAGAAGATTCGTGATTTCTCAAGACTGACCTTTTGGCCAGAGGCAGAGCAGAAACGTTCAAAGACCTGGCGAATGACTCTGATCTGCAGGATGGAAGCCTCTGATAGAAGAATCAAGTCGTCTGCAAAACACACATGAGATAGTGGCGGACCTCCTCTTGATAGCTGTATTGGTTTCCACTTTTTCTCCATGTTTGCCTCCTCAATCAAGTGGCAAAGCCTTTCCATACAAAGCACAAATATGTAAGGCGAGAGAGGGTCTCCCTGTCGTAAGCCTCTGCATGGTTTGAAGGCTTCTGACTTCTCACCATTCCATAACAAGTGCATTGACGGACCCGAGACACATTTCATCACCCATGCTACCCAAGCCTCTGAGAACCCCGCAGCTTTAAGCGAATCTTCCAGAAAATCCCAACGGATTCTGTCGTAGGCCTTCTCTAGATCAAGTTTTAGTAACATCCAACCTTTCTTACCTTGCTTCCTCCTCATAGAGTGTACCGCTTCTTGGACAATAACAATATTGTCAGTACTCAGTCTCCCTGGTATAAAACTTGATTGTGCTGGCCCAATGAGTTTAGTCATCACATTCTTCATCCGACTCACCAAAGTCTTTGTAATAATCTTGAAAAGAACATTACATAAGCTAATGGAGCGGAAGTGGGTGATCTTCTCAGGAGAGGCTACCTTTGCTATGAGTACAAGAAGAACATCATTCAAACCTTGTGGGAGAACTCCAGAGTCAAAGAAGTCTAGTACGAACTTGATAACTGAGCCGCCGACTTCCTCCCAACACCTTTGATAAAAAATGGGTTGATACCCGTCTAAACCTGGAGCCTTGTAACTACCCATACGTTGTATCGACACCTTGACATCCTCTGCCAAGAATGGCTTGTCCAACTCTGCCCACTCCGAATGAAGGAGGATCGGGAAACCCATACAGGGTAAAACATTAGCCTCTTTGCGTAGCTAACTCCTCAAGCTCTTTGCTATCTGATATCCATCTGTCATCGTTATTCTTGAGGATCCCAATCTTATTCCTCCGACGTCTAATGATAGTAGAAGTATGGAAGAACTTGGTATTCCGATCACCATGCACTACCCATTTGTCTCTGGATTTTTGAAACCACATCATCTCTTCCTACACCAACAACATATCAAAGTCTTTCAGAAAATCCTCTTCCTTCTTAAGTAACTCATCTGAGGTGTTTTACTCAATACTCTCTTGAACCTCCTTAATGTCACACATGAGTTTTTCTTTTCGGACTTGAATGTCGCCAAATACCTCCCTATTCCACTTGCGCAGAGTACGTTGTAAACGTGTAAGAGCCTCATCCGTTCTAATGTTTCTATCCCATGAATTCGCCAAAAGATCTTTAAAGCCAGGGTGGCTCAGCCATGCCGCTTCAAAGCGGAACGGTTGGCGTCTTGCATCTCCGACTACCTCTGGAGTCAACTGGAGATAAAGAGGCGCGTGGTCAGAGGCAAGGAAGGGCAGATGCGTGACCACTGCTTCTTGCCATTTGAGACGAGAGTGAGCACAACAGAGCACTCTATCCAGTCGCTTGGCTACAAAGGAATCCTCTATGCGCCCTCTCTTCCATGTGAACTGATTACCCCGGAAACCCATATCAATAAGCTCCAATTCATTCATCCAATTGCCAAAAGCCAGTGAGTCCGCTGATAATCTCCCATTTCCACCAGTTCGCTCATCGAGGCAGACAATTGTGTTGAAGTCACCACCTATAATGACCGGTCCGACAACATCTCTAATAACCTCTTTCAGTTCCGACCACAAACCACTACGTCTGCCCACTGTATGAGCTGCATAAACTACAATCACATTAGTAACCTAGAGTCTTTGACCACTTGAGCGTATATGAACTGCTCCGATGATTTTACTATCTCCACTACGCCAACTTCATTCCTCCATAACAACCATAAGCCTCCACTTTAACCAATTGCATCAACCCGAAAGCTGTTCTCAAACCCCAAACCTCTGCAAATCCTTGCCGCATTGTCTCCCCCTGCGTGGGTTTCAAAGATGGCGAGGATATCTGTTTTGAACTTTTTCAGGATGTACCTAATCGAACGACGGAACTTAGGTTTATTTGCCCCCCGGCAGTTCCACAATACACAATTCCACATAGAAAACCAATTAAGCTTTAGAACGACCGGGGAAACCTGTCATGCGACCAAGGAATCCAACTCTCTCTCCATCGAGACTTCCGCTGGTGCCACCACGGGCAACACCTTAACTGGAGATGCAACCCGCACCGAGTCAATACTCCCATTCTCTTGTCCGCGAGATGCTTCTTCTCCAACATCGCTCAGACTGTTCTCACTCGAAAAACACCCGCCTGGCCTCCCTGGACTGTCTCTCTCGATTCTCAGTCGCTTGCCTGAGCTCGAGAGCTCAATCTCTCCTCTTGCCGGGCCAAAAACTAAACCTCTCGTGGGCCTGTTAAGTTGTAACGTTTTGGGCTTAAGTGAAGGAAGAAAAAAACATAGCCTGTGGCACGTGCCACATCCCATGGCACCCCATGTCAACGTGCATCCGCCCCTGTAAAGAGTATAAATAAATTTACTGTAGAATAGAAGATGGTAGAAATGATGCTGGAATTATGACTGATTTTTTCAATCAATAGGTTTTTATTTACTCACTTAATCCTTAGATAACTAAACATGTAGATAACTAAACATGTCTGAATCACATAAATAATTTTAATCATAATGTATAGAAACAATTCGAATCACTCAAATGAATCTAAAGATAAATCAATTCAAAAACACACTTTGAAAAAAAAAAAAAAATCTCTTTGCATAAACTTTTTTGATTGAAATGTCTTACAATGAAAAACAATTGAGCTTTATATAATTCTTACAAGATGATTTTTTATAATAAATTAAATGAAAAACACATGATTTACAATTAAAAAGAGAAAAATTAGTTAAATTAAATAATTGTTTTTCTTACCACCAATTAAACCTTGAGATTCTTTTGCTATCCGTATAATAATTTTTTTTAATTTGGTTCTTTTTTAATCCTATATATATTATTTGAGGATCCTAAAATAAGAATAACCTTACCACACTACAAAAAAACAGTTGTTTTGAATCATTTATTTTAAATATTTGCATC
>OVBI01003822.1:0-10409 GCA_900406495.1 Sisymbrium altissimum | reverse complement strand
TTCTTTTACCAGCTTATTATTTTCTCCCCCTAATGCTGGATAGACGGATTCATCAAAGTGACAATCCGTGTACCTGGCCTTAAAAACATCACCCGTGGTCGGCTCTAGGTACTTTAAAATCGTGGGAGTATTATATCCAACATATATCCCCATCCTCCTTTGAGGTCTCATCTTAATTCTCTGTGGTGGAGCTATTGGTACATAAACAGCACAACCAAATGTTTTGAGATGGGATATGTCTGGCTCTTGACCCGTAATCAATTGTGATGGGGAATATTTGTGTTCACTAGATGGCCTGATGCAAATTAATTCGGCTGCATGTAAAACCGCGTGTCCCCAAGCCGAGATCGGGAGTTTTGATCTCATAAGTAATGGTCTGGCAATAAGCTGTATCCGTTTTATAAATGATTCAGCCAGTACGTTTTGTGTATGTACATGTTCCACAGAATGTTCAACACTTACCCCCATGGACATAAAATAATCATTAAAGACTTGGGACGTGAATTCACCAGCATTGTCCAAACGAATGGACTTTAATGGGAAGTCCGGAAAGTGGGCTCTCAGACGGATTAACTGGGCCAATAGCCTCGGAAATGCTAGGTTCCGGGTTGACAGCAGGCAGACATGTGACCATCTCGTGGCTGCGTCTATAAGGACCATGAAATAACGGAATGTGCCACAAGGTGGCTGTATTGGTCCACAAATGTCTTCTTGAATTCTTTCCAGAAAATTTATTGTCTCTTTATTCACTTTTACTGGTGATTGCCTAGTTATGAGTTTCCCTTGTGAACATGCAATACAAGTGAGATTTTTCGGGATAACTCGCCTTTCTTTCAAGGTGACCTTTTGTATTTGATATTAGTTTCCGCATCATGTTTGAACCGGGATGGCCAAGCCGGTTATGCCATAAAGTGAATTTTTCGGTAAGTACTTTGTTTACCATAGCATTTGTTCAATCATACTGATTTTAACACAGTAAAGGCCGGTGGAAATTGCAGGAATGGTTTCTAGGACTTTCTTTTGTCCTTGGGCAATTTCGAAAAATCAGCAGGAACTCTTTGGTTCCTTCACCATTTGTTTCGACATGAAAACCATTCATTTGAATATCTTTAAAACTCAATAAGCTCCTTTTAGAGCTGGGTGAATATAAAGCATCAGAGATTTCTAGATGCGTACCCTTAGGCAATAATATGTTAGCCTGTCTGTAACCCTCAATTAAACTAGTCATTCCAGTTATGGTACTTATATTAGCACTTTTGAGAGTGAGATTAATGAAATATCTTTTGTCTCTTAAAATTGTGTGGCTTGATCCACTATCCACCACGAAAATATCCTTATCATCACTCATTCTTCAAAGACAAAAGATTTATGCTTTAAAGACTTTTAAAATAAAACATTCATATCATTAAGTTTAAAAACAAATAGCATAAGTTTTAAAAATAAATAGCAAACACCAAATTAAAAGAAACACCAATGCAAAAACGAAATTATGACAATCAGCTGGATTCTCTAAGTAAATCAGAAGTTTCATAATTCAGTGAGTCATCTTGGTCATGATCGAAATCCCCATCTCCGTCATGCATAGCCATGTTGGCTTCTGAGTTTTTCCCTTTCAAACTCTCTAAGTATGGTTCAACAAGGTGCCTGGGAGTTCTGCAGTTCTTTGCCCAATGCTTTGTCATCCCGCACCGATGGCATGCTGAAACTGGTCGAAGATTACGGTCTGGATTGTCCCGTGGCACCACGGCCTCCTCGTCCTCGACCACGGCTCGAGTCAGGCTTGTACCCGCGGCCCCCATGTGAAGAACCACGACCGTAGGGGTGATTATTCCCTCGACCGTGGCCTCCTCTTTGCCATCTACCATGTCCACGGCCTCCATATTGCCTAGGCTCTCTTTGGATATGGTTACTCTCTTTCTCTTCCGTGACCACATGGGTTTCGGGAAATGGGGTTGCACCAGGAGGTCTCTTCTCACTGTTTCTCAGAAGTAACTCATTATTTTGCTTAGCTAGAAGCAGACATTCGATTAGATCTGAGTATGCTTTGAATCCTTTTGAACGATATTGCTGTTGTAGCAATATGTTGCTTGTGTGAAAGGTAGAGAGAGTTTTCTCTAGCATATCTTTTTCAGATACCTCCTGTCACATAGGTGCAAAGTTGCAACTATATTAAACATAGCTGAGTTATACTCATCCACGGACTTAAAGTCCTGGAATCTTAGATCCCTCCATTCACTTTGGACCTTTGGCAATAACACCGTTCTGTGGTGATCATATCTGCGTTTTAACGCTTTCCAAAGGTCTAGGGGATTCTCAATGGTTACATATTGTTTCTTGAGACTCTCCACAAGATGATGGCGAATGATCAGGATTGCCCTGTATCTGTTTCTGTCGTTTTCATTATTGTCCTCAATAATGCATTCGCCAAGTCCCTTAGACTTTAAGAGGATCTTTATATCCAATGTCCATTGAAGGTAATCATCTCCAGAGAGACTTAGGGCTGAGAATTCCAAGCTATTGATTGTGGGCATCTGAAATCATATGCCATATTTTTTTTTTAGGTTTGCAAAACATATAAACAATGCAAGCAAGGTTTCGGATTTGCAATATTATTAAGCATCCATGATTTCAGATTTTAGGGTTTCAATTATTTTAACAAGATAACCAAATTCAATATGAGTCTTTGATCAATTTTAACAAGCAACCAAATTCAGTATGTGAGGGTTTGATCAATTTAAAACATGCATATCAAATTCGATTATGAGGGGTTTGATCAGTTTTTAAAACAAGCAACCAATTTCAGAATTAGAGTTTGATTATTTTAAACATGCAATCAGTATTCAGGTTTATGGTTTAAAACAATCAATCCCATGATCAAGCAATCTATCTTACCAAACAACTTAGCATACATGATTCTAGGTTATAGACTTAAACAATTATATCATGCAAGCTAGAAGGTGCAGTCAAATTAGGTTTTAAAGAATTAGGGTTTCAAGGTTTTTGATTTTAGGGTTTTGAAAAACTTACCTTCCAAACCTCTGTTTTGTTTTAAACAGATGGGAAGGAGAAAACCGAACCGGAGATTGAAGCTGCACCGGAGAGTTGCGGTCCGTCGGGACGTTGGAGTCGCGGATCGCTGGTCGGGTTTGCAGTCGGGACACGGGATGGATCGCTGGTCGGGATCGGGGTTGCGGGTTGCTGATCACGTCGTGCTGATGATCTGCGGATCGTGCGCTAGGACGCGGGACTGCGGTATGTCAGTCTGCGGTATGGATTGCGTGTACTGCGGTACGGCTGGTTTCTCTTTTGGTCGGATTTTAGGGTTAGGGTTCTGGAGGCTATCGTGCTGATAACGTGTTATAAACCTAAAGAGAAAGCTGTAGGATTTCGTGGGTAATGTTTTTTTTCCTATTGCATTGATAATGAATCCTTTATATAAGGATTATACAAAGAGATAAAAGGAAAGTCTAGAGAAAAGGAAATTTCCTTTTCCTAGTCCTTATCTTAAAAAGAAATAGGATTTATCATTTTCCTAATAATAAATAGAAATATATAATATGACAATTCCTAATACAATAAAGGAAATAGACTAAATCCGGATTTAGAAGATTTCGGAACACACTAGATGGTTCTGACCAATCTATTTATTGGTTTACAACAGTAACTTTCCTAAATGTATGCATGAGTTATCGAAGCTTTTCCTTTTTTTTTTTTTTTCTAAATAGTATGAATAATATGGATGCAACTAAAGGAAATAACAAATTAATGCACACAAATTTTCTTTGCTTTTCTTTACTTGTACTAAATTCAAATATGAAAACTAAAGTAAATGTTATATTGGCCGTAATTCTTTTCTTTTCTTTGAATGTCGATGCATCAACACAATATGAATGCAGAATCAACAACTTTCTAGATGCACAATTAAACTAATCAAATGAAAGCAATAGCTATAGTGAATGCAAGACAAATAATCCCTTTTTGTGACTTTTCTTTTTCGAAACTTCTGCAACAAAGAAACAACAGGGCATACGGTTTTGTGGATGCAAGTGATAATGATCAAACGCAAAAATATGTTAAATGCAGCAAATTATTTCAAACAAAGAAAGTGGATGAGGGGCTGGATGACTGCAACGAATAGAAAGCAAGATCAATGCTCCTTTGGTGTTTGAAATGGAATCCCAGCAACCTGAATTAAAAAACAAGATCAATATTCCTTTTTTTTTTGTAAATGAAACCAAAGAAACAAAGAACATATATAATGAAATCAAAGACATAAATCAAGACAAGAGACTTTTTATGGATTTTTTTTCAAATGATTGCAAAAATAAGAGAAAAATATATAAAAATAAGAACAACAAAGAAAAAAGAAAAGGATAGTGGATAGATAAAACCTGATTTAGGAGCTTTTCAGCTCTGATACCAGATGATGCAATCTCCAGAACGGAAATCACACGCGGAAGAAACGGAGGTTGAGAAGTTGTCCGTACGGCTCTTTCTTCTAACCGATCGGATGATTTGATGGAAGGAAGTGATTGACTCTCTCAATCCTTAGCAGTGCCGTGCTTAGACGTACAAAGGCTTAAGGCAGATTTAAAATTAGGGGGCCTTTGCAATATGAACTTTACAAAAATAAATGTAATATAGCTTGTATACAGACAAAATATTTAAGAAGGAGAAGATTTACCAGAAGGAAAAGGTGAAATATCACCAAGAAAACAAATTTTTTTGAAGAGGACTCATATTACATGTTGAAAAAGAAGTAAGACAGCACAACGAGGAAGATCTAAAATGGTTTTGGAAATAAGATGAGATTCTTTTATTTATTTTCTTTTGTATTCTAACTCAACCAACAAAAAAATATTTATAAACTTACAAAATCAGATTTTCATTTCCATCTAAATTCTCTTTTTTTTTTGTTAGTTTTAGATCCTACATAACCAAAAAGGAATTAAACCTGTGACATTAATATAATACTCATTAATTGAAAATTTAGGGGCCCTTAAAACTTTATATAATAAAAGGGTTTGAGGCAAATGCCTTTTTTAAACCACATAAGGCACGGTTCTGATCCTTGGCAAAACTAGGTTGCTTGAATCACACAAACAAACTGTTTCTGTATTTTCTACAGATCAATAAAGATAAATTTTAATCAAAGACACTCTTTGAAGAAAATCAAGAAACTTCTATATAAATTTTGATTGATTGAAATGTGCCTTGTACAAATGGCCTAAGCTGAGCTTATATATTGCTCTTACACGAAATAAGACTTAAAGAATAAATCAAAACATATCAAAAACTAGCTGTTGGCTCTTAATGAGAAAATCAGCGACAAATGAGGAAAGTGAGGTCTTCTTTGTATCTGGCTGGCTTATGGGGAAAGTTAAGCTTCTTTAGAACATCTTGCTCGTGATATAAGTTGTCCAAAAGGCATAAGTCTTGATGATAGAGCCGTTGGCCATTACTAGCTCCCAGTGTGAATGCATCCAAATATGGTAAGTGTGAGTAATGGGGAATCCGCCTGATCCTCTGGATGCTGGTGCATTTCAAGGTGATTTATGACTCTTCTGGATGATTAGATGTATCTCCTGAATGAGTAGATTTCTCTCCTGGTCGCCAAAGTCTCGTTTGTTGACGAATGAATCCATAAGCTTCCAAATAGGGCAATTGGAGAATCATCCTATTTATAAGTTGAATAACTTTTAAACCATAATGAATTTTGGTCTGATTCCAACTCTCATGTCTTCTATTATGAACTGAGAATCCAAAACAGTTGGATTCGTTGCTTAACTCTTCGTGGTCCGGTCGGTATGCTTTCTTTAGTGCGTCCGGGTCTTCTTCGAGTACTCTGGAAGTCCGCCGAGTTGTAAGTAGAATATCTTGTTCATGTGGATAGCTTCTGATGTGAATCCAATTCTCTGCGTGCCTCTGATAGGTTAAGTTTCCAAAACAAGTCAGTTTGCAGCTTGATTCTTCCTGGTCTGGTTGGAATGCTTCATTTTCTGGTCGGGTGTCTCCATGTGGCTCATTGGTGGTCTGCCGGATTGAATCTTCTATATCTCCTTTGTGTGAAATCCTTTGGGGCTTAATCTTCTTCTTGATGACCTCAAGATGAGTTTATTGTGTCCTCCAAGTTGTTGTTGAGTTGAACGGATTGATTTTGGCCTCCATTTGAGCTGAACTCAGCTTGCATGTCTCATTAGCTCTCCCCAGCTTCATGTTTCCCACCTCCATGGCTGGCTCCGGTTTGATACTGGTTCTGAGTTTTGCATCAGGTGTCCCTTGGCAGGTATGTTGGTCGTCACCAGACTATATTTTCTCCAATGGCTTGGAAAGCATCTCTAAAGAACCTGCCCCATCGACTGAAAGGTCACACCACAGGAAGGGGCCTCTGATGGTGGGTGACTTCATGTTCATCTTTTTCTGTCACTCCACTCATAAATGCATCTTATGAGCAAATTCTCCAACACTACTAAAAATATCTCCAACCCATATTTCATTTTTAAAGTTTCCAAAATTTCATTAAAATGTGTTGTTGTCCAATGGTAAAAACTTCAATTTTTTTTTTATAATTTTCAAGATAGTCCTTCAATTATAATCATAATTATTTAAAACTATAAATTTTTAAAATAAATAAGAAAAGTATTACAAAAAAAATTAATTAAAAGCGTACATTAAAATATGAATTACATATAAAATAATATAAAATAAAATCAGAAACTAAATAATAAAGTATATAAAAATTGCAAATAAAATACTTAATTAGTCATTAGCATTATTTAAAAAAAATTATTTACTTTTTGTTTATAAACCTATATATTAACTATTTATAAGATAAAATTATATGTATTAAAGTGATAAAAATATAAAACTATATAAATTATTTAAGTTATATATAATCATAGATAAAAAAAAATGCAATAAAAAGTATGAAACTTCAAATTTGAAGTTTAGAATAGTGATACTTATACTGTGGAATTTTCCTATTTAAAACTTCAAAATTTAAAGTTTTAAAATATGTGTTAGAGTGTAAAATATTTGATATTTAAAAATATAGAATATGAGGTTGACGATGATTTAATAGGGAGGGGTAGTCAGGTCAGACAAGTGGTTCGTAGGGTTGATCTGCTTGTTCAGAGTCTTTTGATCTTTGGTAGAGTCGGGTTTTAGTTTGCCATCGTCTTAGGTCAGGATTGGCTTTCGTCCCAAGGGCATCTTTATGTTTCTTCACTCTTTCATACTTGTTGATTATTTACTTGAGCAAATAATATTTTCTGGTTAGATGATTAATGAAATGATTAGTATATATATATATATATATATAAAGTAATATGTATTCCCTTCTCCTTTAGCCATGTCATCCAATGAGTTTTAAAATTTATCAGCTCTTTATTTAGTTAATTTTAATCTTTTGGTATGATTATACTTTAATTCTCATTATAATTACAATTATTAATAGCAAGTAAGTAGAATATGAATAGACACTTCTCTAAAAAAAAATCTGATATATAATATTATTATTAAATGTAATAGTATTAATATTTTTGATTTAAACATTGAAAGAAATTTTCTTAAAAACATAACTTATATAGAAATTTGAAAAATATCTCCTTAAAAAAACATAGAAAACTATATCTGATATAGAATATTATCTATTAAATATAATAGCATTAATATTTATGATTTGAACATTCAAAGAAATTTCTTTAAAAGCATAACTTATATAGAAATTTGAAAGATATCTCCTTGAAAAACATAACTTATATAAAAATATTTAGAACTACTTCCCAAAAAACACACTCTTTTAATAATTTAATTTTCATCATATTTTTGTATAGTATATAACAACAATTACTTTAAAAACGGAGAAAGTAAAAAAAAGTTATATAGTATAGAATAATTAAATATTTTTAAAACAGAAAAAATTAAAAAGGAATAAAATGGAACATATACATAAAAATTAGAAATTTCATCAAATAAAGTATCGAAAAGTAGAAAAAGCGAACACGAAATTGTGACCAAATTTTACACCAGTGAGACAAGAATGAGAATAAATCAATTGTCTTATTTATGTTTCATAAAACTCTCACATATAAATAAAATAGATTGGAAGTGAAAATAAGAATTCACATTTTAAAAATATATCTTATAAAATAATAACAATTAAACAATAATTTTTAAGGTTACAAATATCAATTAAAAGAATTTTTGGATACATCACATTGTTTAAATCATAAAATGAATAAAAAATAATACCATAATGAATAAAGCTTTATTGGACTAAGATAATGTGTATGTTAAAAATGTATAGCAAAAGAAAAAAATAGAAAAATAAAGAAAAAATAAAATTAATATAACAAAAAACAATAATCCGCGCGAAGCGCGGAAACTCCGTTAGTATGTATCTATATAGGAAAACAGTTTTTTCATACCTGTATAGTTAGTAAAAGTTCAATTCATACCCGTACTTTTAAGTTGGTCCACAGCATACATAAACTTGTCATTCTCGTTATTTTATACTCCAACTTAAAATTTTTGGCTAATTCCTAAATTGACAAAAAAAACCGTGAGTCCACTGTTAACTATTCCTGAGTCAGTCACAGGCATGCTTTTTTGGAAAAAAACTAGTGAAGCTAGAATTCAACCACCAATAAAGCCAGAATCTAAAGGTCGTAAGAAGAAGCAAAAGAGGATTAAAGGAAAAAATGAGTCTCCAAAGAAGAAGACACTAAAAATGAAGGGCATGGAAGAATCTCCGTAGAAAAAAGTGAAAGTTAGCAGGGAAGAAAGGATTATTATTTGTGGACATTGTGGGATAACATGTCATAATGCCTATAAATGTTCAAATAGTAGTGTCACAGTTTCTAGGATTTTATTTGCTTAAGGTTTGGAAGTCCTATGGTTTTTTATATTTTCTTTCAACATTTGGAAGATTTTGTTACTTACGTTTTGTTATTACTGTAATGATTTGCTTTGGACTTTTTAAACTTCATTACAACTTTTGCTCATAAGATTTTATCATAACGTTCATCACTTCGATCGCTTTCTTAATACACTCACAAGTCTGTGCAAAAATTCTTCCCAAATTGTGTTAATGGCGTCGAGAGGAGATGCAGTCGACAAAGGGAAGAAGATTCACACGAATCGTTTAGTTAGATACTTATATTAAAAAAAAAAAGAATCTATAAAAATTCCAAATCAGCAGGTGACTCAGCTACAGTTAACGACTGACTCACGATTTTTTGGTCAATGAAGGAATTAGTTGAAATTTTTAAGTTGGGGTATAAAGAAATGCAGATAACGAGTTTGGATATCTTATAAACCAACTTAAAAGTTTGCGTATGAATTGAACTTTTACTAATTTTACAGGTATGAAAAGCCATTTTTCCTATATATAAAGTTATATTTCCTCCCTTCTCTTTAAACCACCACAATAAATGAACTCTAAAAATATAACACATCGCTTAACCTATTCATTTCAATATTCACCTATCCATTTTAAGATCCACACATCTTAATACCCACTCATTTTAATACCTTATATTTCTTATATTCAATTGAATTATATCATATTTAATTACTATATTTACATAAGCTTATAAAAAAAAAATTAAATAAAAATGTAAAAAATTACAATGTGAATTTAAATTTAAAATACAAAAATTAACAAAAAAACACGGAAATGAAAAGAAAAATAATAGAAGAATAAAAACATATAACAAACAACAATGACATAAAATAAGAGCATAAAAAAGTAGAAAAAACAAATGAGAAATCATGACGTGATTTAACGGGAATAGAGTAAAAACGAACAAATTTCAAAAAACACAAAAAAAAAAGAAAAAAAAAAAGAAAATGAAAAATCATGACAAACAAAAATGACAAAAAAATAAGAGCATCAAAAAGTAGGAAAAATAAATGAAAAATCATGACCGATTTAAGTAGAAATGAAACAAGAACGAAATTCACAAAATTCCCAAATATAAACGTAATATGCCGGTACAGAACAAGATGGGCGCAATATTTTTCATTCTAAAAACATATATAAAAAAGTTAACAATGACAATATTAATTATTTATGATTACAAATATGACTTTAACCAACTTTTTCAATATATCACAAAATATAGAAATTATAAAAAAATAATTAACTAACAATATTTCATAAAACCTGAAAAAACCAAAAACAAAAATTAATAATTAAATAAATGTAAATTATATTAATATGTCACCTTATAAAATAGTATTTTATGTAAATACGGAAAATACCAAAGAAGAAAAATAAGGAACATGTGTATAACAAGATAATAAAGATTGGACTGAAACGTTAATGATGTCAAATTTTATAAAAATAATAAAATAACAGTAATATTAAAATATAAAATAAAAACAGCATACAAATTAATAAATTA
>OVBI01003819.1:205-10414 GCA_900406495.1 Sisymbrium altissimum | reverse complement strand
TGGTTGTTAAAAAAATTAACTATAATGATGACATAATTATTTTAAATTAAATTTTTTCCTAATTTTTCCTAATTTAATATTTTGTTTATTAAAATTAAAATAGATATATTTTATCTTATATTTTAAATTAAAAAGTTTCTAAATCTAATATTAAGTTAACTTTTTGTTTAATTAAAATTTATAGATAATTTTTTTATCTATAATTTTAAATTAGAAAGTTTCCTAATCTAATATTGTTTTTTTTTTGTTTAACAGAAATTTATAGATAATTTCCTTATCTTTTGTATTTTAACAATTAATAATACAATTATAAAATTTAGAAATTTTCCTTAATTTAAAATTTAGAAATTTTTCTTAATTTAAAATGTTGATGTGGAATGATACTATTGGTTGTTAAAATTTTTTTAATCCTATGTGGACACTCTCAATGACATTTAGCCTCAACTTTTATATATTAATAGATTATGGATAAATTTGTCATCATTAAAAAATTTAGCAACGCTGTCCTAAAGATATAAATTAATTTAATTCAGTTAAATATTTACTTATAATTTGAAAAAAAAGTCATCATTAAATCTATTCAGTTTTTAGAACTTTTTATCTTCTAAAACGATATAAAATTTCTTATGATATAGATCATGTTAATAATTAATAAAAAATTGTTTTAATTTAAAGATAAAATACAGGAAACTAAGACGACTTTGAATACTCTACAAATACTCTACAAAAAGCTTCATATAAAAACATAGATCGAAATAAGTATTTGCAGCTTCTAAATGCATTCCTAATAGTCCAGTGTAATTTGACTTGTTTAGTTTTGACCATTCTAATAGTCATTTTTAATGTGTTTTTCTTTTGAACATTTATATAAATGGTAAACTTAAACGCAAAGCCATGCAAGAATCTACTGACCGCATGTCAGTATCCCTTATATCAAGAAATTTTAGTGCCACCATTGTTTGATGGAGCAAAAAATGGAGAGATTAGTGTTATTACTTCCAAGAAAAGTTACAAGTTTGACAGAATTTATACAGCGAAAGATGGTCAAGGTAATGTGATATGTCAATGTCATCGTTAAGTTAGATCATTAAGTATAAACTCTGTCATCTTTGAAACTTTTTATGGAAGTATATTGGCCTGTAAAAGCACCGCAAGATTTAAGAAGGAAAATACTTTTCTAGAAAACTTGAAACTTATCTTGGAAGTATCTTCTTGTAAATCAGTAATCTTCCATTTATTTATAACCCAAACCAATTAGCAGCGGTTATATATATAGGCAGATATATAACATGGTATCCAGTCATTTGAGCATTAGAGATGTCACAAGTACAATTTGTTTTTATATCCGAACTATTCTAAATTCACGAACTCTCCGTAGGTTATGAGAAAATTGTTGTGTTCCGTGTTGAGTATGTTTTACAAAAAAAGATAAACCTTTTGTGTACATATCTCAAAATTATCACCAAATGTAAAAAAATAAAGCTTTTGTGTACGTGGAACGAGATTGTGTAGAACAAAAATGGAACAAGATTTAGAAAGTGATTAAAGATCAAGCAATCTTAACAGAAGAGTAGATAAATAACTAGCCTGGTGAACCAAAAGTAAGCATAGAAACCAATTGCGCCGGTGAAGACAAAGAAAACGCATGAGACGATGAGCATACTACTTCGGAGGATTCCTGCGAGATGAGTTTCGTGATTGTTTGTTTCTCTGTGACACACAACAAATACTAAAATGATACACTTACAGTTACATATTAGACATATATTTGTTATTTTCTTATGCTTATGCAGTAGAGTGTAGTGGTAAATTTCCCCCACCATGCGTTGTTGATATTTCTTTGGATCTTACTTAACATCAAGCTCTTTTGATTTAGCGAAGTCAGAAACTTAAATTTAATTTAGCTTATGTATTGAGGATTCTTTTGCTGTTGGTACCAGATGAAACCGTCATGTTTATAATTGTCCGGGAGAGGTGATTCAAAGGTTAACAGCTTCTCAACTGAAGCATGAGTATATAATTCAAACAGGAGGCTAAATGAGGGCACATTCCAATTGCACGAAGATCAACAAACATATCTGAAGAGCCATGAAAATTGAATCATATCTTTTTATCTAAAAACTTAGAAAATGTTTTGCTTTGGACTAAGAAAAAGAAAGCTCGTACAAATAACACAACAGAAATTCTAAAAACTTGTAATCACAAAGCAAACTTGTAATCACAAAACGTTTTGAGTTAACACTTAACACATTAATACTTAACACAAACATGAAGGGTGTGACTGGTAACCTTAAAAAAATAATATGAATGAAGAGGAAAAGAACAAAAAGGAATAAAATAATAGGAATAGATTGGAATATTTGGTACATATTGTTTCTTTCCAAATTTGATAAGTAATTATTTTACTCTATAATTCTCTGCAAAAAAAAGGAATGAGGAGGAATGAACTGTAATAAAAATTACTTGTGAATGGTATAATTGTTTGGGAATGAAAAAGAATTATTTGTTCCCTACAATTTCTTTGGTCACCAGTCACACCCGAAATCTCCGGTTACATTTTCGTTTGGCCTTGCTTCCTCCATCTTCATAGATCCATCGTTAGTGATGCTAACCTCGCTGGTCGCCGTGGAAGGCAAATTTTTCAACCTCGCCGTAGAGAACTTTTGACGGGAAGTTGTGCATGCTACCTACCCGTGAAGTTTCTAGTTCATTGTGACGTATGTAGCTCACGGTCTCATAGATCTTGAGGCAATACTACTCCATAATTCTACCTAAACCAAATAAAACGGCGGATAGAATCGAATACCTTTATGTAATTGTCATTAGAGGAAATATTAAGAAAACTTTGGCGTAACAAATTCAACCTTCATCCTCTATATATTGGCATGGACGGATGGATACATTGTGATATCTCAAAATAAACAAAGACGAGAAGAAAAGAAACTGAGAGATTAATTGGTCATAAGAGCTAGTAAGATCTCTCTTTTGATTAGTAATGTAGGTAGCCTTTGTTTCAGACAATAAGCAGTTTATATTTTGTTGACATCAATAGATAATATTCTGTAAGATACAATATCCTAGATAAATAATTTGAATATAATAACATTATTATTAAAAGAAGAACAACCAAAACCAAAAATAAAATAAGCGATATATGGTATTAGACATTATTACGGACTAGAAATAGGCTGAATCTGTATTTTGTCCGAGGCACGGCAAAACCATACACAAAACCAAAGGGTTATGAACAACATAATGACGCCACATATGGCGAGGCCTATGAAACCTCTAACGATACTAAACTCCATACTGTGTCTCCACAACACACACCAAAAATCTTCTTTCCAACTGTTTTCTTGTGTCTTCTTATTTTTTTGGGTGTAAATTAAAATATGTACCCTGACTTATATAATATATATATCATTTAGGTTTTCTATAAATGAATCGGTGAAATATTAAAATTTTATATTTTTTCAGTAAAGAATATTGCTAAGAACATTTTTGGAAATTATTAGATTTTGTCATTAAGATACATAATAATTAACTACGAAAAGAAAAGGGAAATTTACTCAAATACCACAAAATTTAGGTGATATTACTATAACAATATAAAACTTCCTAAATATAGATTAAACCATATAAATACCATGGACTTGGGCTTGATTTAATGGAGCAGGTGACAGACGACAAATCGTTTCATTAATATTGAGAAAATAGCATCGTTCTGAGATTTGATAATCGAGGTCGATTTCCAAAGCGAGTAACTAAAGAATAGAGAGTACTCTTAAGGTTACATATGCTGAAACATGAAAAACAGAAGCAACGACCAAGATAATACATTCCATTACAAGAAATCAAACAGGACATTAATAAACAAACCGTCTTTCTGATGAAAGCTACCACATTTACATAACCAATTTACAGGATCCAAGAGACAGTGGAATCAGATTAACTACTGCTTACTTTTGTTCGCCATCAAGAACTCGTAATCTTTCCTTGAGTTGAATACAAAGTTCTGAAACCCTGTCATCACTACCAAAAGCCAAGTTCTTATTATGTTCATCAATGTAGTTGTTGCCTTGACCAAACCGGCCTGAGGCCATTGTCTTTCACCACATGTGCTAGAATCAACTGCATAGACCCATACAAATCTTTCAGCATAGACTCGTTTCACGAACTCTCCTTTGTTTCCTTGTGGAGCAAGTCAACTTTATTATGAGACAATTTTTGTACTCCACTACACATTACGTATGTTTGCAAGAAAATAAAGTACTGTGTGTACATATCTCAATATCATGACAAAATTTTAAAGAACTACAACGAGATTGTGTATAACAAAAATGGAACAAGATTCAAGATAGGCTTTTTTCAGAATGCAATGAAAGATCAATCGATCTTAACCGAAGAATAGATAAGCCTGGTAAACCAAAAGCATGCGTAGAAACCAATAGCGCCCGTGAAGACAAAGAAAACGTATGAGACGATGAGCATATAATCCTCAGAATTCAACACTTCTATCGGTTTGGTTCGGTCTATGATTTGAAACACTTCAAACCCAACAATACTTTACGACAAGACTTCATTAATTCATCAGGAGACGGTATTGAAGAAACTGTAGAAGTTTCACAGCAAATTAATTTCTTGTAAATTTTAACAACAAATTAAAGTGTGCGTGTTCATGCACGGTCTTGAGTTTAGTCATTTGTGTCAATCTGTATCAAAAGGCTTTCTGTAAACAGAAAAAGCTACTTTGGGGCGAGGCTTCTCATTGATTGTGACGTAAAGCCACAAGGTCTCATAGATCTTCTGGCAATACTACTCCATAATTCTACCTAAACCAAATGAAACCGCGGCTAGAATCGGATACCTTTACGTAATTGTCATTAGAAGAATTATTAAGAAAACTTTGACGAAAGAAATTCAACTTTTCATCCTCTACAAACACACACCAAAAATATTCATTCTAACTATTTTCTTGCGTCTTCTTATTTTTCAGGTAGAAATTAATACATGTACCTTGACTTATATAATACTAGGTTTTTCACCCACGCTACGCGTGAGAATTTTCTAATATACTTTTTATAATCAATATAAATATATTTTAATTATATATTTTCTTAAAAAAATATTAAAATAAAATATACTTATTTAATTAAAATATAGTTTCACACTCACATCAAAATCTATATAATTCTCAATATATAACTAATTTTATAATTTCAGAAAGTTTCAAACAAAATTAAAATATTTTTACAATTGACATAATTTTTTTTTAAAATATAGAATAGTTCAATTTAATATTTTAGATTTTTAGAATTTCTAATGTTGTAAAATGATATTCAAAATTTACTATTGAATATTGACTTCATAGAAAAAATTTAATTTCCAGAATTAATCCAATCATATTAACAAACTTCAAAACTTGAGAAATTACTAATAATTATTAGTTGATTTGTAACTCTTAAACTAAAGCAAACTCTCATAGCTATGGTCCAATAATTTCTTTTATATCACATTATTTTTTTCAAATTCTAAATAAATTTTTTTCATTATTATTATTTTATTCAGAAATCCATCAAATCTCTTATTAAATACCCCCAAACTCAATATATTAAGTTTTGTTTAGTTAAGTGACTCTAAAGTTTAATGCTAAAAATACCATTAACTTACTCAATTCAAATCAATAGATTTGTCATTATTATAGTTTTGTAACTCGTTATATTAACTTATTAAAAGCTATTTATTTTTTTAATAAATAAAAAATTATTAAAATTTATCAAAAAATAATAATTAAATCCTTTGACTTAATTTAATATTAGAAGAAAGAAAGTATAACTAAATCAGTTTGAGAATCATTTGAGAAGTAAGTGAAGTGAGTAAACAAAATTATTTATTAGTTTTATAGTTAATTATGATAATAAAAAAATTGAAGTATATATTTTTAACATAAAATCATGTTTATTATATTTAAATACTAAAAATTAAAATACACGATATTTATATTTAAATTGTAAAAAAACAAAAAGTAACTAAAACTCTTGAAGTAAAAAAGAAAAATTCAAGATATTTCTATTAAAATCTCATATCAATTAATGAATATTTTTTAAATCATATTTCATATTCATAATATTGTTTCAGAACTTAAAAACCTTTTATAATAACTAAAAAACATATACAAAATACAATTAACTTAAGATGATAATTTAAAATATTTAATTAGTTATTTAAAAATTAATATAGATTGTTTTATTAATATAATATTTAATTGATTAATGTATTAAGCTTAAAAGGTAGATAATGCACAATAAAATTATCTCTCTCAATTAAAAAAACCAGTACAAGTTTGAAGGAATACTTCATCGGTTTTATATTATTTGATATTAGACTCTCTTTTTACGTACGTTTCTTTTATTGTTTATAATTTCAAAAATGATTCTTCTGTCAATGTAATTTGTTTATGATAAAACCAAGAAATTTGAGTTGAAAGATCAATAATTTTGATATTTCATAAAAAAGGTTTATAAATAATTTTCTTAGTTTATAATTAGAAATGTTTCCAATTTAATATTAACTTTATTTTTTTTAATAAAAATTTATAGATAATTACCTTTTCTGATGTATTTTTCTATTAAGAATATATTTTTCATGATAGATTAATAATTTTAACATTTCATCAAAATATGAATTTATACATAATTTTATTATCTTATATTTTAAATTAGAAAGTTGTGTAATCTAAATATTAATTTTATTATTTGTTTAATAGATATTCGTAAATAATTTTCTTATTTTATATATTTTTCTATTAACAATACAATTATAAAATCTAGAAAAATTTCCATAATTTAAATGTTCATGTAGAATGAAACTATTGATTGTTTAAAATTTTTAAATCCTATGTGGACACTCTCAAAGGTATTTAGCTTCCAATTTTATATATTGATAGATTAATTTTTTTTTAATTTTTTTTCTCCATATCTAATATCTATTATTGGTATATAGTTAATTATAAAGATGACATAATTATTTTAAATTAAAAAATTTCCTAATTTAATATTAAGTTAATATTTTTTTTAATAGAAATTTAAAATGTATTGTTTTTTAATATAATATTGGTTTTTAATATAATATTATTTTTTAAATTAGAAAGTTTCCTAGATTAATATTGTTTTTTTGTTTAATAGGAATTTATAGATAAATTCTTTATCTTTTGTATTTTTCTAATTAATAATATAATTATAAAACTTAGAAATTTTCCTTAATTTAAAATTTAGAAATTTTCCTTAATTTAAAATATTGATGTGGAATGATATTATTGGTTGTTAAAAAATTGTTAATCCAATGTCGAAATTGTTAAATTAGAAAATTCCTAATATAATATTAAATTAATCTTTTTAATAGAAACGTATAGATAATTTCTTTATCTTATATTTTAAATTAGAAATTTTCCTAATCTAATATTGATTTTTTTGTTTAATATAAATTTATAAATAATTTCCTTATTTTATAAATTTAGAAATTTTCTTTAATTTATAATGTTGACGTGGAAAGATATTATTGGTTGTTTGAAAAAAATTTAATCATATGTGGACACTCTCAATGGCATTTAGCCTCAACTTTATATATTAATAGACTAGGTTTTTCATCCACGCTACACGTGGGGATTTTCTAATATATTTTTTTATAATTAATATAAATATATTTTACTTATATATTTTCTTACAAAATTATTAAAATAAAATATACTTATTTAATTAAAATATAATTTCACACTCACATCAAAATCTTTATAATTCTCAATATATAACTAATTTATAATTCTAGAAAGTTTCAAACAAAAATTAAAATAGTTTTACAATTGACATAAATATTTTTTATAAATATAGCATATTTCAATTTAATATTTTAAATTTTTAGAATTTCTATTGAATAGTGACTTCATAGAAAAAATTTAATTTCCAGAATAAATTTAATCACATTGACAAACTTCAAAATTTGAGAAATTACTGATGATTATTAGTTGATTTATAATTCTTAAACTAATGCAAACTCTCATAAAAATATGGTCCAATAATTTCTTTTATACCACATCATTTTAACTCAAATTCTAAATAAACTTTTTCATTATTATTATTTTATTCAGAAATCCATCAAAAATCTTATTAGATACCCTAAACTCAATATATTAAGTTTTGTTTTGTTTTGAATGACTACTTCGTCGGTTTAATATTATTGGATATTAGACTCTTTTTTTACCTAGGTTTCTTTTATTGTTTATAATTACAAACATGATTCTTCTGTCAATGTAAATTTTTATGATAAAACCAATAAATTTGAGTTGAAAGATCAATAATTTTCATATTTCATAAAAACGTTCATAAATAATTTTCTTATTTTATAATTAGAAATATTTCCAATTTAATATTAATTTTTTTTTTAAATAAAAATTATAGATAATTACCTTATCTGATGTATTTTTCTATTAAGAATACATTTTTCATGATAGATTAATAAATTTGACATTTCATCAAAAAAATATGAATTTATACATGATTTTATTATCTTATATTTTAAATTAGAAAGTTTCGTAATCTAAATATTAATTTGATTGTTTGTTTAATAGATATTTATAGATAATTTTCTTATTTTATATATTTTTCTATTAACAATATAATTATAAAATCTAAATTTTTTTTTCATAATTTAAATGCTGATGTAGAATGAAACTATAAGTTGCTTAAAATTTTTAAATCCTATGTGGACATTCTCAAAGGCATTTAACCTCAATTTTTATATATTAATAGATTAAATTTCTTTTAGTTTTTTTCTTTGTCTCCATATCTAATATACATTATACGTATATAGTTAATTATAAAGATGATATAATTATTTTAAATTAAAATTTTTCCTAATTTAATATTAATTTAATATTTTATTTACTAAAATTTAAATATATATATTTTATCTTATATTTTAAATTAAAAAGTTTCCTAATCTAATATTAAGTTAACTTTTTGTTTAATTAAAATTTATAGATAATTTCTTTATCTATAATTTTAAATTAGAAAGTTTCCTAATCTAATATTGTTGTTTTTGTTTAACAGAAATTTATAGATAATTTCCTTATCTTTTGTATTTTCTAATTAATAATACAATTATAAAATTTAAAAATTTTCCTTAATTTAAAATGTTGATGTGGAATGATACGATTGGTTGTTAAAATTTTTTTAATCCTATAAGGACACTCTCAATGGAATTTAGCCTCAACTTTTATATATTACTAGGTTTTTGATCCGCGCTACGCGCA
This sequence comes from Sisymbrium altissimum, assembly GCA_900406495.1. NCBI lineage: Eukaryota > Viridiplantae > Streptophyta > Magnoliopsida > Brassicales > Brassicaceae > Sisymbrium > Sisymbrium altissimum. The sequence goes on along the minus strand of OVBI01003819.1, from coordinate 1,107 downwards.
GATCTACACTGATATTTTAGATTAATTTTTTTGTTTGCTAATATATTTTAAATTATTAATATTATAATAAATTTATAAAAATCTCTTGCACATAAAATAATTTAAAATATAATGTGTAGGATGATGATCTCTAACTTATTCGATCAATCTCCCTTGTTTAAGACTTTTCTTCGGAAAGTTTTCTTCGCCCTTACTGTCATAATGGTGAATACTCAGTCCGGTCGGGTTACTATCTAGCTTGATTTTTTGATCCATGCATAGTACATATCCCCCTTTCTCACGGGGACCCCGCTCTCAAACATAGAATTTAGATTATGCAGGTGCCACCAAAGCTTTAACATTTTTTTTGACATATGTTATCCCTAGTGTTGTCTACAGGCCCTCTTGATATAACTCGAGGAATGGAAATTGATCCTCTTTGTCGTTGTTGTCGGCTATAGGCGAAAAAAATAACTATTTATTATTCACTTATCCTTCCTCTCTGTTTACTTGGCGACTTACTCATTTTACTATTTCCTGATTTTCTGGATCCTCCATCGTCGGATGTTGAAACAAATATTGAGACGATTCTAGATATTCAAGACTTGCCTATCCTGTCTAATACTTTCAAACTTCTCCTTGTTTGGTTGCTTTGGTGCATTTGGAAGTCTTGGAACAATCTAGTTTTTAACAACCAAGTCATGTCACCACAGACTGATGTTGCTTGTAGTTTGACTGAGGTTGATGAATGAGTAATTTTATGCCGGCTTTGGTTCCTCTCATTCTGCTCTACTGATGCAGCAATGTTCTGTTCCACAGAGTCTACGCAGCTCTAGTCTCGACCTGCCGAATATTTTGTCAAATGTAATTTTGATGCTTCGTTTGATCCTGACAATCATCAAGCCCGTGCGGGTTGAATTCTT